>OY726525.1:81851873-82058497 GCA_963383655.1 Bathymodiolus septemdierum
TAGCTGTCAGTGTAACATTCTTTGTTTTATACATCTAGCTGTCAGTGTGACATTCTTTGTTTTAAACATCTAGCTGTCAGTGCAGCATTTTTTGCTTTATACATCTAGTTGTGAGTGTGACATTCTTTGTTTTAAACATCTAGCTGTCATTGTGGTATTCTTTGTTTTATAAATCTAGCTGTCAGTGTGACATTCTTTGTTTTAAACATCTAGCTGTCATTCTGGTATTCTTTGTTTTATAAATCTAGCTGTCAGTGTGACATTCTTTGTTTTATACATCTAGCTATCAGTGTGACATTCTTTGTTTTAAAAATCTTGCTGTCAGTGTGACATTCTTTGTTTTAAACAGCTAGCTGTCAGTGTAGTATTCTTTGCTTAATACATCTAGCTGTCAGTGTGACATTCTTTGTTTTATACATCTAGCTGTCAGTGTGGTATTCTTTGTTTTATGCATCTAGCTGTCAGTGTAGCATTCTTTGTTTTAAGCATCTAGCTGTCAGTGTGACATTCTTTGTTTTATTCATCTAGCTCTCAGTGTGACATTCTTTGTTTTATACATCTAGCTGTCAGTGTGACATTCTTTGTTTTAAACATCTAGCAGTCAGTGTGACATTCTTTGTTTTATACATCTAGCTGTCAATGTGATATTCTTTGTTTTATACATCTAGCTGTCAGTGTGGTATTCTTTGTTTTATACATCTAACTGTCAGTGTGACATTCTTTGTTTTATACATCTAGCTGTCAGTGTGACATTCTTTGCTTTAAACATCTAGCTGTCAGTGTGGTATTCTTTGTTTTATACATCTAGCTGTCAGTGTGGTATTCTTTGTTTTATACATCTAGCTGTCAGTGTGACATTCTTTGTTTTATACATCTAGCTGTCAGTGTGACATTCTTTGTTTTATACATCTAGCTGTCAGTGTGGTATTCTTTGTTTTATACATCTAGCTGTCAGTGTGACATTCTTTGTTTTAAACATCTAACTGTCAGTGTGACATTCTTTGTTTTAAACATCTTGCTGTCAGTGTGACATTCTTTGTTATATACATCTAGCTGTCAGTGTAACATTCTTTGTTTTATACATCTAGCTGTCAGTGTGACATTCTTTGTTTTAAACATCTAGCCGTCAGTGTGATATTCTTTGCTTTATACATCTAGCTATCAGTGTGACATTCTTTGTTTTAAACATCTTGCTATCAGTGTGACATTCTTTGTTTTAAAAATCTAGCTATCAGTTTAGCATTTTTTGTTTTATACATCTAGCTGTCAGTGTAACATTCTTTGTTTTATACATCTAGCTGTCAGTGTAACATTCTTTGTTTTAAACATCTAGCTGTCAGTGCAGCATTTTTGCTTTATACATCTAGCTGTGAGTGTGACATTCTTTGTTTTAAACATCTAGCTGTCATTGTGGTATTCTTTGTTTTATAAATCTAGCTGTGAGTGTGACATTCTTTGTTTTAAACATCTAGCTGTCATTGTGGTATTCTTTGTTTTATAAATCTAGCTGTCAGTGTGACATTCTTTGTTTTATACATCTAGCTGTCAGTGTGACATTCTTTGTTTTAAACAGCTAGCTGTCAGTGTAGTATTCTTTGCTTAATACATCTAGCTGTCAGTGTGACATTCTTTGTTTTATATATCTAGCTGTCAGTGTGGTATTCTTTGTTTTATGCATCTAGCTGTCAGTGTAGCATTCTTTGTTTTAAGCATCTAGCTGTCAGTGTGACATTCTTTGTTTTATTCATCTAGCTGTCAGTGTGACATTCTTTGTTTTATACATCTAGCTGTCAGTGTGACATTCTTTGTTTTAAACATCTAGCGGTCAGTGTGACATTCTTTGTTTGATAGATCTAGCTGTCAATGTGATATTCTTTGTTTTATACATCTAGCTGTCAGTGTGACATTCTTTGCTTTAAACATCTAGCTGTCAGTGTGGTATTCTTTGTTTTATACATCTAGCTGTCAGTGTGGTATTCTTTGTTTTATACATCTAGCTGTCAGTGTGACATTCTTTGTTTTATACATCTAGTTGTCAGTGTGACATTCTTTGTTTTATACATCTAGCTGTCAGTGTGGTATTCTTTGTTTTATACATCTAGCTGTCAGTGTGACATTCTTTGTTTTAAACATCTAACTGTCAGTGTGACATTCTTTGTTTTAAACATCTAACTGTCAGTGTGACATTCTTTGCTTTAAACATCTAGCTGTCAGTGTGACATTCTTTGCTATATACATCTAGCTGTCAGTGTAGCATTCTTTGTTTTATACATCTAGCTGTCAGTGTGACATTCTTTGTTTTAAACATCTAGCTGTCAGTGTTGTATTCTTTGTTTTATACATCTAGCTGTCAGTGTGACATTCTTTGTTTTATACATCTAGCTATCATTGTGGTATTCGTTGGTTTATACATATAGCTGTCAGTGTGACATTCTTTGTTTTATACATCTAGCTGTCAGTGTGACATTCTTTGTTTAATACATCTAACTGTCAGTGTAACATTCTTTGTTTTATACATCTAGCTGTCAGTGCGACATTCTTTGTTTTATACATCTAGCTGTCAGTGTAGCATTCTTTGTTTTATACATCTAGCTGTCAGTGTGACATTCTTTGTTTTATACATCTAGCTGTCAGTGTGACATTCTTTGTTTAATACATCTAGCTGTCTGTGTAACATTCTTTGTTTTATACATGTAGCTGTCAGTGCGACATTCTTTGTTTTATACATCTAGCTGTCAGTGTAGTATTCTTTGTTTTATACATCTAGCTGTCTGTGTAGCATTCTTTGTTTAATACATCTAACTGTCAGTGTAGCATTCTTTGTTTTATACCTCTAGCTGTCTGTGTAGCATTCTTTGTTTTATACATCTAGCTGTCATTGTGGTATTCTTTGTTTTATACATCTAGCTGTCTGTGTAGCATTCTTTGTTTTATACATCTAGCTGTCAGAGTGGTATTCTTTATTTTATACATCTAGCTGTCAGTGTGACATTCTTTGTTTTATGCATCTAGCTGTCAGTGTAGCATTCTTTGTTTTAAACATCTAGCTGTCTGTGCGACATTCTTTGTTTTTTACATCTAGCTGTCAGTGTAGCATTCTTTGTTTTATACATCTAGCTGTCAGTGTGACATTCTTTGTTTTATACATCTAGCTGTCAGTGTGACATTCTTTGTTTTAAACATCTAGCGGTCAGTGTGACATTCTTTGTTTTATAGATCTAGCTGTCAATGTGATATTCTTTGTTTTATACATCTAGCTGTCAGTGTGACATTCTTTGTTTTAAACATCTAGCTGTCAATGTGGTATTCTTTGTTTTATACATCTAACTGTCAGTGTGACATTCTTTGTTTTATACATCTAGCTGTCATTGTGACATTCTTTGTTTTAAACATCTAGCTGTCAGTGTGGTATTCTTTGTTTTATACATCTAGCTGTCAGTGTGGTATTCTTTGTTTTATACATCTAGCTGTCAGTGTGACATTCTTTGCTTAAAACATCTAACTGTCAGTGTGACATTCTTTGTTTTAAACATCTAGCTGTCAGTGTGACATTCTTTGTTTTAAACATCTAACTGTCAGTGTGACATTCTTTGTTTTAAACATCTTGCTGTCAGTGTGACATTCTTTGTTATATACATCTAGCTGTCAGTGTAACATTCTTTGTTTTATAGATCTAGCTGTCAGTGTGACATTCTTTGTTTTAAACATCTAGCCGTCAGTGTGATATTCTTTGCTTTATACATCTAGCTATCAGTGTGACATTCTTTGTTTTAAACATCTTGCTGTCAGTGTGACATTCTTTGTTTTAAAAATCTAGCTATCAGTTTAGCATTTTTTGTTTTATACATCTAGCTGTCAGTGTAACATTCTTTGTTTTATACATCTAGCTGTCAGTGTGACATTCTTTGTTTTAAACATCTAGCTGTCAGTGCAGCATTTTTGCTTTATACATCTAGCTGTGAGTGTGACATTCTTTGTTTTAAACATCTAGCTGTCATTGTGGTATTCTTTGTTTTATAAATCTAGCTGTGAGTGTGACATTCTTTGTTTTAAACATCTAGCTGTCATTGTGGTATTCTTTGTTTTATAAATCTAGCTGTCAGTGTGACATTCTTTGTTTTATACATCTAGCTATCAGTGTGACATTCTTTGTTTTAAAAATCTTGCTGTCAGTGTGACATTCTTTGTTTTAAACAGCTAGCTGTCAGTGTAGTATTCTTTGCTTAATACATCTAGCTGTCAGTGTGACATTCTTTGTTTTATACATCTAGCTGTCAGTGTGGTATTCTTTGTTTTATGCATCTATCTGTCAGTGTAGCATTCTTTGTTTTAAGCATCTAGCTGTCAGTGTGACATTCTTTGTTTTATTCATCTAGCTGTCAGTGTGACATTCTTTGTTTTATACATCTAGCTGTCAATGTGATATTCTTTGTTTTATACATCTAGCTGTCAGTGTGACATTCTTTGTTTTAAACATCTAGCTGTCAATGTGGTATTCTTTGTTTTATACATCTAACTGTCAGTGTGACATTCTTTGTTTTAAACATCTAGCTGTCAGTTTAGCATTTTTTGTTTTATACATCTAGCTGTCAGTGTAACATTCTTTGTTTTATACATCTAGCTGTCAGTGTGACATTCTTTGTTTTAAACATCTAGCTGTCAGTGCAGCATTTTTTGCTTTATACATCTAGTTGTGAGTGTGACATTCTTTGTTTTAAACATCTAGCTGTCATTGTGGTATTCTTTGTTTTATAAATCTAGCTGTCAGTGTGACATTCTTTGTTTTAAACATCTAGCTGTCATTCTGGTATTCTTTGTTTTATAAATCTAGCTGTCAGTGTGACATTCTTTGTTTTAAACATCTAGCTATCAGTGTGACATTCTTTGTTTTAAAAATCTTGCTGTCAGTGTGACATTCTTTGTTTTAAACAGCTAGCTGTCAGTGTAGTATTCTTTGCTTAATACATCTAGCTGTCAGTGTGACATTCTTTGTTTTATACATCTAGCTGTCAGTGTTGTATTCTTTGTTTTATGCATCTAGCTGTCAGTGTAGCATTCTTTGTTTTAAGCATCTAGCTGTCAGTGTGACATTCTTTGTTTTATTCATCTAGCTCTCAGTGTGACATTCTTTGTTTTATACATCTAGCTGTCAGTGTGACATTCTTTGTTTTAAACATCTAGCAGTCAGTGTGACATTCTTTGTTTTATACATCTAGCTGTCAATGTGATATTCTTTGTTTTATACATCTAGCTGTCAGTGTGGTATTCTTTGTTTTATACATCTAACTGTCAGTGTGACATTCTTTGTTTTATACATCTAGCTGTCAGTGTGACATTCTTTGCTTTAAACATCTAGCTGTCAGTGTGGTATTCTTTGTTTTATACATCTAGCTGTCAGTGTGGTATTCTTTGTTTTATACATCTAGCTGTCAGTGTGACATTCTTTGTTTTATACATCTAGCTGTCAGTGTGACATTCTTTGTTTTATACATCTAGCTGTCAGTGTGGTATTCTTTGTTTTATACATCTAGCTGTCAGTGTGACATTCTTTGTTTTAAACATCTAACTGTCAGTGTGACATTCTTTGTTTTAAACATCTTGCTGTCAGTGTGACATTCTTTGTTATATACATCTAGCTGTCAGTGTAACATTCTTTGTTTTATACATCTAGCTGTCAGTGTGACATTCTTTGTTTTAAACATCTAGCCGTCAGTGTGATATTCTTTGCTTTATACATCTAGCTATCAGTGTGACATTCTTTGTTTTAAACATCTTGCTATCAGTGTGACATTCTTTGTTTTAAAAATCTAGCTATCAGTTTAGCATTTTTTGTTTTATACATCTAGCTGTCAGTGTAACATTCTTTGTTTTATACATCTAGCTGTCAGTGTAACATTCTTTGTTTTAAACATCTAGCTGTCAGTGCAGCATTTTTGCTTTATACATCTAGCTGTGAGTGTGACATTCTTTGTTTTAAACATCTAGCTGTCATTGTGGTATTCTTTGTTTTATAAATCTAGCTGTGAGTGTGACATTCTTTGTTTTAAACATCTAGCTGTCATTGTGGTATTCTTTGTTTTATAAATCTAGCTGTCAGTGTGACATTCTTTGTTTTATACATCTAGCTGTCAGTGTGACATTCTTTGTTTTAAACAGCTAGCTGTCAGTGTAGTATTCTTTGCTTAATACATCTAGCTGTCAGTGTGACATTCTTTGTTTTATACATCTAGCTGTCAGTGTGGTATTCTTTGTTTTATGCATCTAGCTGTCAGTGTAGCATTCTTTGTTTTAAGCATCTAGCTGTCAGTGTGACATTCTTTGTTTTATTCATCTAGCTGTCAGTGTGACATTCTTTGTTTTATACATCTAGCTGTCAGTGTGACATTCTTTGTTTTAAACATCTAGCGGTCAGTGTGACATTCTTTGTTTTATAGATCTAGCTGTCAATGTGATATTCTTTGTTTTATACATCTAGCTGTCAGTGTGACATTCTTTGCTTTAAACATCTAGCTGTCAGTGTGGTATTCTTTGTTTTATACATCTAGCTGTCAGTGTGGTATTCTTTGTTTTATACATCTAGCTGTCAGTGTGACATTCTTTGTTTTATACATCTAGTTGTCAGTGTGACATTCTTTGTTTTATACATCTAGCTGTCAGTGTGGTATTCTTTGTTTTATACATCTAGCTGTCAGTGTGACATTCTTTGTTTTAAACATCTAACTGTCAGTGTGACATTCTTTGTTTTAAACATCTAACTGTCAGTGTGACATTCTTTGCTTTAAACATCTAGCTGTCAGTGTGACATTCTTTGCTATATACATCTAGCTGTCAGTGTAACATTCTTTGTTTTATACATCTAGCTGTCAGTGTGACATTCTTTGTTTTAAACATCTAGCTGTCAGTGTTGTATTCTTTGTTTTATACATCTAGCTGTCAGTGTGACATTCTTTGTTTTATACATCTAGCCGTCATTGTGGTATTCGTTGGTTTATACATATAGCTGTCAGTGTGACATTCTTTGTTTTATACATCTAGCTGTCAGTGTGACATTCTTTGTTTAATACATCTAACTGTCAGTGTAACATTCTTTGTTTTATACATCTAGCTGTCAGTGCGACATTCTTTGTTTTATACATCTAGCTGTCAGTGTAGCATTCTTTGTTTTATACATCTAGCTGTCAGTGTGACATTCTTTGTTTTATACATCTAGCTGTCAGTGTGACATTATTTGTTTAATACATCTAGCTGTCTGTGTAACATTCTTTGTTTTATACATGTAGCTGTCAGTGCGACATTCTTTGTTTTATACATCTAGCTGTCAGTGTAGTATTCTTTGTTTTATACATCTAGCTGTCTGTGTAGCATTCTTTGTTTAATACATCTAACTGTCAGTGTAGCATTCTTTGTTTTATACCTCTAGCTGTCTGTGTAGCATTCTTTGTTTTATACATCTAGCTGTCATTGTGGTATTCTTTGTTTTATACATCTAGCTGTCTGTGTAGCATTCTTTGTTTTATACATCTAGCTGTCAGAGTGGTATTCTTTATTTTATACATCTAGCTGTCAGTGTGACATTCTTTGTTTTATGCATCTAGCTGTCAGTGTAGCATTCTTTGTTTTAAACATCTAGCTGTCTGTGCGACATTCTTTGTTTTTTACATCTAGCTGTCAGTGTAGCATTCTTTGTTTTATACATCTAGCTGTCAGTGTGACATTCTTTGTTTTATACATCTAGCTGTCAGTGTGACATTCTTTGTTTTAAACATCTAGCGGTCAGTGTGACATTCTTTGTTTTATAGATCTAGCTGTCAATGTGATATTCTTTGTTTTATACATCTAGCTGTCAGTGTGACATTCTTTGTTTTAAACATCTAGCTGTCAATGTGGTATTCTTTGTTTTATACATCTAACTGTCAGTGTGACATTCTTTGTTTTATACATCTAGCTGTCATTGTGACATTCTTTGTTTTAAACATCTAGCTGTCAGTGTGGTATTCTTTGTTTTATACATCTAGCTGTCAGTGTGGTATTCTTTGTTTTATACATCTAGCTGTCAGTGTGACATTCTTTGCTTAAAACATCTAACTGTCAGTGTGACATTCTTTGTTTTAAACATCTAGCTGTCAGTGTGACATTCTTTGTTTTAAACATCTAACTGTCAGTGTGACATTCTTTGTTTTAAACATCTTGCTGTCAGTGTGACATTCTTTGTTATATACATCTAGCTGTCAGTGTAACATTCTTTGTTTTATAGATCTAGCTGTCAGTGTGACATTCTTTGTTTTAAACATCTAGCCGTCAGTGTGATATTCTTTGCTTTATACATCTAGCTATCAGTGTGACATTCTTTGTTTTAAACATCTTGCTGTCAGTGTGACATTCTTTGTTTTAAAAATCTAGCTATCAGTTTAGCATTTTTTGTTTTATACATCTAGCTGTCAGTGTAACATTCTTTGTTTTATACATCTAGCTGTCAGTGTGACATTCTTTGTTTTAAACATCTAGCTGTCAGTGCAGCATTTTTGCTTTATACATCTAGCTGTGAGTGTGACATTCTTTGTTTTAAACATCTAGCTGTCATTGTGGTATTCTTTGTTTTATAAATCTAGCTGTGAGTGTGACATTCTTTGTTTTAAACATCTAGCTGTCATTGTGGTATTCTTTGTTTTATAAATCTAGCTGTCAGTGTGACATTCTTTGTTTTATACATCTAGCTATCAGTGTGACATTCTTTGTTTTAAAAATCTTGCTGTCAGTGTGACATTCTTTGTTTTAAACAGCTAGCTGTCAGTGTAGTATTCTTTGCTTAATACATCTAGCTGTCAGTGTGACATTCTTTGTTTTATACATCTAGCTGTCAGTGTGGTATTCTTTGTTTTATGCATCTATCTGTCAGTGTAGCATTCTTTGTTTTAAGCATCTAGCTGTCAGTGTGACATTCTTTGTTTTATTCATCTAGCTGTCAGTGTGACATTCTTTGTTTTATACATCTAGCTGTCAGTGTGACATTCTTTGTTTTAAACATCTAGCGGTCAGTGTGACATTCTTTGTTTTATAGATCTAGCTGTGAATGTGATATTCTTTGTTTTATACATCTAGCTGTCAGTGTGACATTCTTTGCTTTAAACATCTAGCTGTCAGTGTGGTATTCTTTGTTTTATACATCTAGCTGTCAGTGTGGTATTCTTTGTTTTATACATCTAGCTGTCAGTGTGACATTCTTTGTTTTATACATCTAGTTGTCAGTGTGACATTCTTTGTTTTATACATCTAGCTGTCAGTGTGGTATTCTTTGTTTTATACATCTAGCTGTCAGTGTGACATTCTTTGTTTTAAACATCTAACTGTCAGTGTGACATTCTTTGTTTTAAACATCTAACTGTCAGTGTGACATTCTTTGTTTTAAACATCTAGCTGTCAGTGTGACATTCTTTGCTATATACATCTAGCTGTCAGTGTAACATTCTTTGTTTTATACATCTAGCTGTCAGTGTGACATTCTTTGTTTTAAACATCTAGCTGTCAGTGTTGTATTCTTTGTTTTATACATCTAGCTGTCAGTGTGACATTCTTTGTTTTATACATATAGCTGTCAGTGTGGTATTCGTTGGTTTATACATCTAGCTGTCAGTGTGACATTCTTTGTTTTATACATCTAGCTGTCAGTGTAGCATTTTTTGTTTTATACATCTAGCTGTCGGTGTGACATTCTTTGTTTTATACATCTAGCTGTCAGTGTGGTATTCTTTGGTTTGTACCTCTAGCTGTCAGTGTGGTATTCTTTGGTTTATACATCTAGCTGTCTGTGTAGCATTCTTTGTTTTATACATCTAGCTGTTAGTGTGGTATTCTTTATTTTATACATCTAGCTGTCAGTGTGACATTCTTTGTTTTATGCATCTAGCTGTCAGTGTAGCATTCTTTGTTCTAAACATCTAGCTGTCTGTGCGACATTCTTTGTTTTTTACATCTAGCTGTCAGTGTAGCATTCTTTGTTTTATTCATCTAGCTGTCAGTGTAGCATTCTTTGTTTTATACATCTAGCTGTCAGTGTGACATTCTTTGTTTTAAACATCTAGCTGTCAGTTTAGCATTTTTGTTTTATACATCTAGCTGTCAGTGTAACATTCTTTGTTTTATACATCTAGCTGTCAGTGTGACATTCTTTGTTTTAAACATCTAGCTGTCAGTGCAGCATTTTTTGCTTTATACATCTAGTTGTGAGTGTGACATTCTTTGTTTTAAACATCTAGCTGTCATTGTGGTATTCTTTGTTTTATAAATCTACCTGTCAGTGTGACATTCTTTGTTTTAAACATCTAGCTGTCATTGTGGTATTCTTTGTTTTATAAATCTAGCTGTCAGTGTGACATTCTTTGTTTTATACATCTAGCTATCAGTGTGACATTCTTTGTTTTAAATAGCTAGCTGTCAGTGTAGTATTCTTTGCTTAATACATCTAGCTGTCAGTGTGACATTCTTTGTTTTATACATCTAGCTGTCAGTGTGGTATTCTTTGTTTTATGCATCTAGCTGTCAGTGTAGCATTCTTTGTTTTAAGCATCTAGCTGTCAGTGTGACATTCTTTGTTTTATTCATCTAGCTGTCAGTGTGACATTCTTTGTTTTATACATCTAGCTGTCAGTGTGGTATTCGTTGGTATATACATCTAGCTGTCAGTGTGACATTCTTTGTTTTATACATCTAGCTGTCAATGTAGCATTTTTTGTTTTATACATCTAGCTGTCGGTGTGACATTCTTTCTTTTATACATCTAGCTGTCAGTGTGGTATTCTTTGGTTTATACCTCTAGCTGTCAGTGTGGTATTCTTTGGTTTATACATCTAGCTGTCTGTGTAGCATTCTTTGTTTTATACATCTAGCTGTCAGTGTGGTATTCTTTATTTTATACATCTAGCTGTCAGTGTGACATTCTTTGTTTTATGCATCTAGCTGTCAGTGTAGCATTCTTTGTTTTAAACATCTAGCTGTCTGTGCGACATTCTTTGTTTTTTACATCTAGCTGTCAGTGTAGCATTCTTTGTTTTATACATCTAGCTGTCAGTGTAGCATTCTTTGTTTTATACATCTAGCTGTCAGTGTGACATTCTTTGTTTTAGACATCTAGCTGTCAGTTTAGCATTTTTTGTTTTATACATCTAGCTGTCAGTGTAACATTCTTTGTTTTATACATCTAGCTGTCAGTGTGACATTCTTTGTTTTAAACATCTAGCTGTCATTGTGGTATTCTTTGCTTTATAAATCTAGCTGTCAGTGTGACATTCTTTGTTTTAAACATCTAGCTGTCATTCTGGTATTCTTTGTTTTATAAATCTAGCTGTCAGTTTGACATTCTTTGTTTTATACATCTAGCTATCAGTGTGACATTCTTTGTTTTAAAAATCTTGCTGTCAGTGTGACATTCTTTGTTTTAAACAGCTAGCTGTCAGTGTAGTATTCTTTGCTTAATACATCTAGCTGTCAGTGTGACATTCTTTGTTTCATACATCTAGCTGTCAGTGTGGTATTCTTTGTTTTATGCATCTAGCTGTCAGTGTAGCATTCTTTGTTTTAAGCATCTAGCTGTCAGTGTGACATTCTTTGTTTTATTCATCTAGCTGTCAGTGTGACATTCATTGTTTTATACATCTAGCTGTCAGTGTGACATTCTTTGTTTTAAACAGCTAGCTGTCAGTGTAGTATTCTTTGCTTAATACATCTAGCTGTCAGTGTGACATTCTTTGTTTTATACATCTAGCTGTCAGTGTGGTATTCTTTGTTTTATGCATCTAGCTGTCAGTGTAGCATTCTTTGTTTTAAGCATCTAGCTGTCAGTGTGACATTCTTTGTTTTATTCATCTAGCTGTCAGTGTGACATTCTTTGTTTTATACATCTAGCTGTCAATGTAGCATTTTTTGTTTTATACATCTAGCTGTCGGTGTGACATTCTTTCTTTTATACATCTAGCTGTCAGTGTGGTATTCTTTGGTTTATACCTCTAGCTGTCAGTGTGGTATTCTTTGGTTTATACATCTAGCTGTCTGTGTAGCATTCTTTGTTTTATACATCTAGCTGTCAGTGTGGTATTCTTTATTTTATACATCTAGCTGTCAGTGTGACATTCTTTGTTTTATGCATCTAGCTGTCAGTGTAGCATTCTTTGTTTTAAACATCTAGCTGTCTGTGCGACATTCTTTGTTTTTTACATCTAGCTGTCAGTGTAGCATTCTTTGTTTTATACATCTAGCTATCAGTGTAGCATTCTTTGTTTTATACATCTAGCTGTCAGTGTGACATTCTTTGTTTTAGACATCTAGCTGTCAGTTTAGCATTTTTTGTTTTATACATCTAGCTGTCAGTGTAACATTCTTTGTTTTATACATCTAGCTGTCAGTGTGACATTCTTTGTTTTAAATATCTAGCTGTCAGTGCAGCATTTTTTGCTTTATACATCTAGTTGTGAGTGTGACATTCTTTGTTTTAAACATCTAGCTGTCATTGTGGTATTCTTTGTTTTATAAATCTAGCTGTCAGTGTGACATTCTTTGTTTTAAACATCTAGCTGTCATTCTGGTATTCTTTGTTTTATAAATCTAGCTGTCAGTGTGACATTCTTTGTTTTATACATCTAGCTATCAGTGTGACATTCTTTGTTTTAAAAATCTTGCTGTCAGTGTGACATTCTTTGTTTTAAACAGCTAGCTGTCAGTGTAGTATTCTTTGCTTAATACATCTAGCTGTCAGTGTGACATTCTTTGTTACATACATCTAGCTGTCAGTGTGGTATTCTTTGTTTTATGCATCTAGCTGCCAGTGTAGCATTCTTTGTTTTAAGCATCTAGCTGTCAGTGTGACATTCTTTGTTTTATTCATCTAGCTGTCAGTGTGACATTCATTGTTTTATACATCTAGCTGTCAGTGTGACATTCTTTGTTTTAAACAGCTAGCTGTCAGTGTAGTATTCTTTGCTTAATACATCTAGCTGTCAGTGTGACATTCATTGTTTTATACATCTAGCGATCAGTGTGACATTCTTTGTTTTAAACAGCTAGCTGTCAGTGTAGTATTCTTTGCTTAATACATCTAGCTGTCAGTGTGACATTCTTTGTTTTATACATCTAGCTGTCAGTGTGGTATTCTTTGTTTTATGCATCTAGCTGTCAGTGTAGCATTCTTTGTTTTAAGCATCTAGCTGTCAGTGTGACATTCTTTGTTTTATTCATCTAGCTGTCAGTGTGACATTCTTTGTTTTATACATCTAGCTGTCAGTGTGGTATTCGTTGGTATATACATCTAGCTGTCAGTGTGACATTCTTTGTTTTATACATCTAGCTGTCAATGTAGCATTTTTTGTTTTATACATCTAGCTGTCGGTGTGACATTCTTTCTTTTATACATCTAGCTGTCAGTGTGGTATTCTTTGGTTTATACCTCTAGCTGTCAGTGTGGTATTCTTTGGTTTATACATCTAGCTGTCTGTGTAGCATTCTTTGTTTTATACATCTAGCTGTCAGTGTGGTATTCTTTATTTTATACATCTAGCTGTCAGTGTGACATTCTTTGTTTTATGCATCTAGCTGTCAGTGTAGCATTCTTTGTTTTAAACATCTAGCTGTCTGTGCGACATTCTTTGTTTTTTACATCTAGCTGTCAGTGTAGCATTCTTTGTTTTATACATCTAGCTGTCAGTGTAGCATTCTTTGTTTTATACATCTAGCTGTCAGTGTGACATTCTTTGTTTTAGACATCTAGCTGTCAGTTTAGCATTTTTTGTTTTATACATCTAGCTGTCAGTGTAACATTCTTTGTTTTATACATCTAGCTGTCAGTGTGACATTCTTTGTTTTAAACATCTAGCTGTCAGTGCAGCATTTTTTGCTTTATAAATCTAGTTGTGAGTGTGACATTCTTTGTTTTAAACATCTAGCTGTCATTGTGGTATTCTTTGTTTTATAAATCTAGCTGTCAGTGTGACATTCTTTGTTTTAAACATCTAGCTGTCATTCTGGTATTCTTTGTTTTATAAATCTAGCTGTCAGTGTGACATTCTTTGTTTTATACATCTAGCTATCAGTGTGACATTCTTTGTTTTAAAAATCTTGCTGGCAGTGTGACATTCTTTGTTTTAAACAGCTAGCTGTCAGTGTAGTATTCTTTGCTTAATACATCTAGCTGTCAGTGTGACATTCTTTGTTTCATACATCTAGCTGTCAGTGTGGTATTCTTTGTTTTATGCATCTAGCTGTCAGTGTAGCATTCTTTGTTTTAAGCATCTAGCTGTCAGTGTGACATTCTTTGTTTTATTCATCTAGCTGTCAGTGTGACATTCATTGTTTTATACATCTAGCTGTCAGTGTGACATTCTTTGTTTTAAACATCTAGCGGTCAGTGTGACATTCTTTGTTTTATAGATCTAGCTGTCAATGTGATATTCTTTGTTTTATACATCTAGCTGTCAGTGTGGTATTCTTTGTTTTATACATCTAACTGTCAGTGTGACATTCTTTGTTTTATACATCTAGCTGTCAGTGTGACATTATTTGCTTTAAACATCTAGCTGTCAGTGTGGTAGTCTTTGTTTTATACATCTAGCTGTCAGTGTGGTATTCTTTGTTTTATACATCTAGCTGTCAGTGTGACATTCTTTGTTTTATACATCTAGCTGTCAGTGTGACATTCTTTGTTTTATACATCTAGCTGTCAGTGTGGTATTCTTTGTTTTATACATCTAGCTGTCAGTGTGACATTCTTTGTTTTAAACATCTAACTGTCAGTGTGACATTCTTTGTTTTAAACATCTTGCTGTCAGTGTGACATTCTTTGTTATATACATCTAGCTGTCAGTGTAGCATTCTTTGTTTTATACATCTTGCTGTTAGTGTGACATTCTTTGTTTTAAACATCTAGCCGTCAGTGTGATATTCTTTGCTTTATACATCTATCTATCAGTGTGACATTCTTTGTTTTAAACATCTTGCTGTCAGTGTGACATTCTTTGTTTTAAACATCTAGCTATCAGTTTAGCATTTTTTGTTTTATACATCTAGCTGTCAGTGTAACATTCTTTGTTTTATACATCTAGCTGTCAGTGTGACATTCTTTGTTTTAAACATCTAGCTGTCAGTGCAGCATTTTTTGCTTTATACATCTAGTTGTGAGTGTGACATTCTTTGTTTTAAACATCTAGCTGTCATTGTGGTATTCTTTGTTTTATAAATCTAGCTGTCAGTGTGACATTCTTTGTTTTAAACATCTAGCTGTCATTCTGGTATTCTTTGTTTTATAAATCTAGCTGTCAGTGTGACATTCTTTGTTTTATACATCTAGCTATCAGTGTGACATTCTTTGTTTTAAAAATCTTGCTGTCAGTGTGACATTCTTTGTTTTAAACAGCTAGCTGTCAGTGTAGTATTCTTTGCTTAATACATCTAGCTGTCAGTGTGACATTCTTTGTTTCATACATCTAGCTGTCAGTGTGGTATTCTTTGTTTTATGCATCTAGCTGTCAGTGTAGCATTCTTTGTTTTAAGCATCTAGCTGTCAGTGTGACATTCTTTGTTTTATTCATCTAGCTGTCAGTGTGACATTCATTGTTTTATACATCTAGCTGTCAGTGTGACATTCTTTGTTTTAAACATCTAGCGGTCAGTGTGACATTCTTTGTTTTATAGATCTAGCTGTCAATGTGATATTCTTTGTTTTATACATCTAGCTGTCAGTGTGGTATTCTTTGTTTTATACATCTAACTGTCAGTGTGACATTCTTTGTTTTATACATCTAGCTGTCAGTGTGACATTATTTGCTTTAAACATCTAGCTGTCAGTGTGGTAGTCTTTGTTTTATACATCTAGCTGTCAGTGTGGTATTCTTTGTTTTATACATCTAGCTGTCAGTGTGACATTCTTTGTTTTATACATCTAGCTGTCAGTGTGACATTCTTTGTTTTATACATCTAGCTGTCAGTGTGGTATTCTTTGTTTTATACATCTAGCTGTCAGTGTGACATTCTTTGTTTTAAACATCTAACTGTCAGTGTGACATTCTTTGTTTTAAACATCTTGCTGTCAGTGTGACATTCTTTGTTATATACATCTAGCTGTCAGTGTAGCATTCTTTGTTTTATACATCTTGCTGTTAGTGTGACATTCTTTGTTTTAAACATCTAGCCGTCAGTGTGATATTCTTTGCTTTATACATCTATCTATCAGTGTGACATTCTTTGTTTTAAACATCTTGCTGTCAGTGTGACATTCTTTGTTTTAAACATCTAGCTATCAGTTTAGCATTTTTTGTTTTATACATCTAGCTGTCAGTGTAACATTCTTTGTTTTATACATCTAGCTGTCAGTGTGACATTCTTTGTTTTAAACATCTAGCTGTCAGTGCAGCATTTTTTGCTTTATACATCTAGTTGTGAGTGTGACATTCTTTGTTTTAAACATCTAGCTGTCATTGTGGTATTCTTTGTTTTATAAATCTAGCTGTCAGTGTGACATTCTTTGTTTTAAACATCTAGCTGTCATTCTGGTATTCTTTGTTTTATAAATCTAGCTGTCAGTGTGACATTCTTTGTTTTATACATCTAGCTATCAGTGTGACATTCTTTGTTTTAAAAATCTTGCTGTCAGTGTGACATTCTTTGTTTTAAACAGCTAGCTGTCAGTGTAGTATTCTTTGCTTAATACATCTAGCTGTCAGTGTGACATTCTTTGTTTCATACATCTAGCTGTCAGTGTGGTATTCTTTGTTTTATGCATCTAGCTGTCAGTGTAGCATTCTTTGTTTTAAGCATCTAGCTGTCAGTGTGACATTCTTTGTTTTATTCATCTAGCTGTCAGTGTGACATTCATTGTTTTATACATCTAGCTGTCAGTGTGACATTCTTTGTTTTAAACATCTAGCGGTCAGTGTGACATTCTTTGTTTTATAGATCTAGCTGTCAATGTGATATTCTTTGTTTTATACATCTAGCTGTCAGTGTGGTATTCTTTGTTTTATACATCTAACTGTCAGTGTGACATTCTTTGTTTTATACATCTAGCTGTCAGTGTGACATTATTTGCTTTAAACATCTAGCTGTCAGTGTGGTAGTCTTTGTTTTATACATCTAGCTGTCAGTGTGGTATTCTTTGTTTTATACATCTAGCTGTCAGTGTGACATTCTTTGTTTTATACATCTAGCTGTCAGTGTGACATTCTTTGTTTTATACATCTAGCTGTCAGCGTGGTATTCTTTGTTTTATACATCTAGCTGTCAGTGTGACATTCTTTGTTTTAAACATCTAAATGTCAGTGTGACATTCTTTGTTTTAAACATCTTGCTGTCAGTGTGACATTCTTTGTTATATACATCTAGCTGTCAGTGTAGCATTCTTTGTTTTATACATCTTGCTGTTAGTGTGACATTCTTTGTTTTAAACATCTAGCCGTCAGTGTGATATTCTTTGCTTTATACATCTAGCTATCAGTGTGACATTCTTTGTTTTAAACATCTTGCTGTCAGTGTGACATTCTTTGTTTTAAACATCTAGCTATCAGTTTAGCATTTTTTGTTTTATACATCTAGCTGTCAGTGTAACATTCTTTGTTTTATACATCTAGCTCTCAGTGTGACATTCTTTGTTTTAAACATCTAGCTGTCAGTGCAGCATTTTTTGCTTTATACATCTAGCTGTGAGTGTGACATTCTTTGTTTTAAACATCTAGCTGTCATTGTGGTATTCTTTGTTTTATAAATCTAGCTGTCAGTGTGACATTCTTTGTTTTAAACATCTAGCTGTCATTGTGGTATTCTTTGTTTTATAAATCTAGCTGTCAGTGTGACATTCTTTGTTTTATACATCTAGCTATCAGTGTGACATTCTTTGTTTAAAAAATCTTGCTGTCAGTGTGACATTCTTTGTTTTAAACAGCTAGCTGTCAGTGTAGTATTCTTTGCTTAATACATCTAGCTGTCAGTGTGACATTCTTTGTTTTATACATCTAGCTGTCAGTGTGGTATTCTTTGTTTTATGCATCTAGCTGTCAGTGTAGCATTCTTTGTTTTAAGCATCTAGCTGTCAGTGTGACATTCTTTGTTTTATTCATCTAGCTGTCAGTGTGACATTCTTTGTTTTATTCATCTAGCTGTCAGTGTGACATTCTTTGTTTTAAACATCTAGCGGTCAGTGTGACATTCTTTGTTTTATAGATCTAGCTGTCAATGTGATATTCTTTGTTTTATACATCTAGCTGTCAGTGTGACATTCTTTGTTTTAAACATCTAGCTGTCAATGTGGTATTCTTTGTTTTATACATCTAGCTGTCAGTGTGACATTCTTTGTTTTAAACATCTAGCTGTCAGTTTAGCATTTTTTGTTTTATACATCTAGCTGTCAGTGTAACATTCTTTGTTTTATACATCTAGCTGTCAGTGTGACATTCTTTGTTTTAAACATCTAGCTGTCAGTGCAGCATTTTTTGCTTTATACATCTAGTTGTGAGTGTGACATTCTTTGTTTTAAATATCTAGCTGTCATTGTGGTATTCTTTGTTTTATAAATCTAGCTGTCAGTGTGACATTCTTTGTTTTAAACATCTAGCTGTCATTCTGGTATTCTTTGTTTTATAAATCTAGCTGTCAGTGTGACATTCTTTGTTTTATACATCTAGCTATCAGTGTGACATTCTTTGTTTTAAAAATCTTGCTGTCAGTGTGACATTCTTTGTTTTAAACAGCTAGCTGTCAGTGTAGTATTCTTTGCTTAATATATCTAGCTGTCAGTGTGACATTCTTTGTTTTATACATCTAGCTGTCAGTGTGGTATTCTTTGTTTTATGCATCTAGCTGTCAGTGTAGCATTCTTTGTTTTAAACATCTAGCTGTCAGTGTGACATTCTTTGTTTTATTCATCTAGCTGTCAGTGTGACATTCTTTGTTCTATACATCTAGCTGTCAGTGTGACATTCTTTGTTTTATAGATCTAGCTGTCAATGTGATATTCTTTGTTTTATACATCTAGCTGTCAGTGTGGTATTCTTTGATTTATACATCTAACTGTCAGTGTGACATTCTTTGTTTTATACATCTAGCTGTCAGTGTGACATTCTTTGCTTTAAACATCTAGCTGTCAGTGTGGTATTCTTTGTTTTATACATCTAGCTGTCAGTGTGGTATTCTTTGTTTTATACATCTAGCTGTCAGTGTGACATTCTTTGTTTTATACATCTAGCTGTCAGTGTGACATTCTTTGTTTTATACATCTAGCTGTCAGTGTGGTATTCTTTGTTTTATACATCTAGCTGTCAGTGTGACATTCTTTGTTTTAAACATATAACTGTCAGTGTGACATTCTTTGTTTTAAACATATTGCTGTCAGTGTGACATTCTTTGTTATATACATCTAGCTGTCAGTGTAACATTCTTTGTTTTATACATCTAGCTGTCAGTGTGACATTCTTTGTTTTAAACATCTAGCCGTCAGTGTGATATTCTTTGCTTTATACATCTAGCTATCAGTGTGACATTCTTTGTTTTAAACATCTTGCTGTCAGTGTGACATTCTTTGTTTTAAACATCTAGCTATCAGTTTAGCATTTTTTGTTTTATACATCTAGCTGTCAGTGTAACATTCTTTGTTTTATACATCTAGCTGTCAGTGTGACATTCTTTGTTTTAAACATCTAGCTGTCAGTGCAGCATTTTTTGCTTTATACATCTAGCTGTGAGTGTGACATTCTTTGTTTTAAACATCTAGCTGTCATTGTGGTATTCTTTGTTTTATAAATCTAGCTGTCAGTGTGACATTCTTTGTTTTAAACATCTAGCTGTCATTGTGGTATTCTTTGTTTTATAAATCTAGCTGTCAGTGTGAAATTCTTTGTTTTATACATCTAGCTATCAGTGTGACATTCTTTGTTTTAAAAATCTTGCTGTCAGTGTGACATTCTTTGTTTTAAACAGCTAGCTGTCAGTGTAGTATTCTTTGCTTAATACATCTAGCTGTCAGTGTGACATTCTTTGTTTTATACATCTAGCTGTCAGTGTGGTATTCTTTGTTTTATGCGTCTAGCTGTCAGTGTAGCATTCTTTGTTTTATGCATCTAGCTGTCAGTGTGACATTCTTTGTTTTATTCATCTAGCTGTCAGTGTGACATTCTTTGTTTTATACATCTAGCTGTCAGTGTGACATTCTTTGTTTTAAACATCTAGCGGTAAGTGTGACATTCTTTGTTTTATAGATCTAGCTGTCAATGTGATATTCTTTGTTTTATACATCTAGCTGTCAGTGTGACATTCTTTGCTTTAAACATCTAGCTGTCAGTGTGTTATTCTTTGTTTTATACATCTAGCTGTCAGTGTGGTATTCTTTGTTTTATACATCTAGCTGTCAGTGTGACATTCTTTGTTTTAAACATCTAACTGTCAGTGTGACATTCTTTGTTTTAAACATCTAACTGTCAGTGTGACATTCTTTGTTTTAAACATCTAGCTGTCAGTGTGACATTCTTTGCTATATACATCTAGCTGTCAGTGTAACATTCTTTGTTTTATACATCTAGCTGTCAGTGTGACATTCTTTGTTTTAAACATCTAGCTGTCAGTGTTGTATTCTTTGTTTTATACATCTAGCTGTCAGTGTGACATTGTTTGTTTTATACATCTAGCCGTCATTGTGGTATTCGTTGGTTTATACATATAGCTGTCAGTGTGACATTCTTTGTTTTATACATCTAGCTGTCAGTGTGACATTCTTTGTTTAATACATCTAACTGTCAGTGTAACATTCTTTGTTTTATACATCTAGCTGTCAGTGCGACATTCTTTGTTTTATACATCTAGCTGTCGGTGTAGCATTCTTTGCTTTATACATCTAGCTGTCAGTGTGACATTCTTTGTTTTATACATCTAGCTGTCAGTGTGACATTCTTTGTTTAATACATCTAGCTGTCTGTGTAACATTCTTTGTTCTATACATCTAGCTGTCAGTGTGACATTCTTTGTTTAATACATCTAGCTGTCTGTGTAACATTCTTTGTTTTATACATGTAGCTGTCAGAGTGGTATTCTTTATTTTATACATCTAGCTGTCAGTGTGGTATTCTTTGTTTTATACATCTAGCTGTCAGTGTGACATTCTTTGTTATATACATCTAGCTGTCAGTGTAGCATTCTTTGTTTTATACATCTTGCTGTTAGTGTGACATTCTTTGTTTTAAACATCTAGCCGTCAGTGTGATATTCTTTGCTTTATACATCTAGCTATCAGTGTGACATTCTTTGTTTTAAACATCTTGCTGTCAGTGTGACATTCTTTGTTTTAAACATCTAGCTATCAATTTAGCATTTTTTGTTTTATACATCTAGCTGTCAGTGTAACATTCTTTGTTTTATACATCTAGCTGTCAGTGTGACATTCTTTGTTTTAAACATCTAGCTGTCAGTGCAGCATTTTTTGCTTTATACATCTAGCTGTGAGTGTGACATTCTTTGTTTTAAACATCTAGCTGTCATTGTGGTATTCTTTGTTTTATAAATCTAGCTGTCAGTGTGACATTCTTTGTTTTAAACATCTAGCTGTCATTGTGGTATTCTTTGTTTTATAAATCTAGCTGTCAGTGTGACATTCTTTGTTTTATACATCTAGCTATCAGTGTGACATTCTTTGTTTTAAAAATCTTGCTGTCAGTGTGACATTCTTTGTTTTAAACAGCTAGCTGTCAGTGTAGTATTCTTTGCTTAATACATCTAGCTGTCAGTGTGACATTCTTTGTTTTATACATCTAGCTGTCAGTGTGGTATTCTTTGTTTTATGCATCTAGCTGTCAGTGTAGCATTCTTTGTTTTAAGCATCTAGCTGTCACTGTGACATTCTTTGTTTTATTCATCTAGCTGTCAGTGTGACATTCTTTGTTTTATTCATCTAGCTGTCAGTGTGACATTCTTTGTTTTAAACATCTAGCGGTCAGTGTGACATTCTTTGTTTTATAGATCTAGCTGTCAATGTGATATTCTTTGTTTTATACATCTAGCTGTCAGTGTGACATTCTTTGTTTTAAACATCTAGCTGTCAATGTGGTATTCTTTGTTTTATACATCTAACTGTCAGTGTGACATTCTTTGTTTTATACATCTAGCTGTCAGTGTGACATTCTTTGTTTTAAACATCTAGCTGTCAGTGCAGCATTTTTTGCTTTAAACATCTAGTTGTGAGTGTGACATTCTTTGTTTTATACATCTAGCTGTCATTGTGGTATTCTTTGTTTTATAAATCTAGCTGTCAGTGTGACATTCTTTGTTTTAAACATCTAGCTGTCATTCTGGTATTCTTTGTTTTATAAATCTAGCTGTCAGTGTGACATTCTTTGTTTTATACATCTAGCTATCAGTGTGACATTCTTTGTTTTAAAAATCTTCCTGTCAGTGTGACATTCTTTGTTTTAAACAGCTAGCTGTCAGTGTAGTATTCTTTGCTTAATACATCTAGCTGTCAGTGTGACATTCTTTGTTTTATACATCTAGCTGTCAGTGTGGTATTCTTTGTTTTATGCATCTAGCTGTCAGTGTGACATTCTTTGTTTTAAGCATCTAGCTGTCAGTGTGACATTCTTTGTTTTATTCATCTAGATGTCAGTGTGACATTCTTTGTTTTATACATCTAGCTGTCAGTGTGACATTCTTTGTTTTAAACATCTAGCGGTCAGTGTGACATTCTTTGTTTTATACATCTAGCTGTCAATGTGATATTCTTTGTTTTATACATCTAGCTGTCAGTGTGGTATTCTTTGTTTTATACATCTAACTGTCAGTGTGACATTCTTTGTTTTATACATCTAGCTGTCAGTGTGACATTCTTTGCTTTAAACATCTAGCTGTCAGTGTGGTATTCTTTGTTTTATACATCTAGCTGTCAGTGTGACATTCTTTGTTATATACATCTAGCTGTCAGTGTAACATTCTTTGTTTTATACATCTAGCTGTCAGTGTGACATTCTTTGTTTTAAACATCTAGCCGTCAGTGTGATATTCTTTGCTTTATACATCTAGCTATCAGTGTGACATTGTTTGTTTTAAACATCTTGCTGTCAGTGTGACATTCTTTGTTTTAAACATCTAGCTATCAGTTTAGCATTTTTTGTTTTATACATCTAGCTGTCAGTGTAACATTCTTTGTTTTATACATCTAGCTGTAGGTGTGACATTCTTTGTTTTAAACATCTAGCTGTCAGTGCAGCATTTTTTGCCTTATACATCTAGCTGTCAGTGTGACATTCTTTGTTTTATTCATCTAGCTGTCAGTGTGACATTCTTTGTTTTAAACATCTAGCGGTCAGTGTGACATTCTTTGTTTTATAGATCTAGCTGTCAATGTGATATTCTTTGTTTTATACATCTAGCTGTCAGTGTGACATTCTTTGTTTTAAACATCTAGCTGTCAATGTGGTATTCTTTGTTTTATACATCTAACTGTCAGTGTGACATTCTTTGTTTTATACATCTAGCTGTCTGTGTAACATTCTTTGTTCTATACATCTAGCTGTCAGTGTGACATTCTTTGTTTAATACATCTAGCTGTCTGTGTAACATTCTTTGTTTTATACATGTAGCTGTCAGAGTGGTATTCTTTATTTTATACATCTAGCTGTCAGTGTGGTATTCTTTGTTTTATACATCTAGCTGTCAGTGTGACATTCTTTGTTTTATACATCTAGCTGTCAGTGTAACATTCTTTGTTTTATACATCTAGCTGTCAGTGTGGTATTCTTTGTTTTATACATCTAGCTGTCAGTGTGACATTCTTTGTTTTAAACATCTTGCTGTCAGTGTGACATTCTTTGTTATATACATCTAGCTGTCAGTGTAGCATTCTTTGTTTTATACATCTTGCTGTTAGTGTGACATTCTTTGTTTTAAACATCTAGCCGTCAGTGTGATATTCTTTGCTTTATACATCTAGCTATCAGTGTGACATTCTTTGTTTTAAACATCTTGCTGTCAGTGTGACATTCTTTGTTTTAAACATCTAGCTATCAATTTAGCATTTTTTGTTTTATACATCTAGCTGTCAGTGTAACATTCTTTGTTTTATACATCTAGCTGTCAGTGTGACATTCTTTGTTTTAAACATCTAGCTGTCAGTGCAGCATTTTTTGCTTTATACATCTAGCTGTGAGTGTGACATTCTTTGTTTTAAACATCTAGCTGTCATTGTGGTATTCTTTGTTTTATAAATCTAGCTGTCAGTGTGACATTCTTTGTTTTAAACATCTAGCTGTCATTGTGGTATTCTTTGTTTTATAAATCTAGCTGTCAGTGTGACATTCTTTGTTTTATACATCTAGCTATCAGTGTGACATTCTTTGTTTTAAAAATCTTGCTGTCAGTGTGACATTCTTTGTTTTAAACAGCTAGCTGTCAGTGTAGTATTCTTTGCTTAATACATCTAGCTGTCAGTGTGACATTCTTTGTTTTATACATCTAGCTGTCAGTGTGGTATTCTTTGTTTTATGCATCTAGCTGTCAGTGTAGCATTCTTTGTTTTAAGCATCTAGCTGTCACTGTGACATTCTTTGTTTTATTCATCTAGCTGTCAGTGTGACATTCTTTGTTTTATTCATCTAGCTGTCAGTGTGACATTCTTTGTTTTAAACATCTAGCGGTCAGTGTGACATTCTTTGTTTTATAGATCTAGCTGTCAATGTGATATTCTTTGTTTTATACATCTAGCTGTCAGTGTGACATTCTTTGTTTTAAACATCTAGCTGTCAATGTGGTATTCTTTGTTTTATACATCTAACTGTCAGTGTGACATTCTTTGTTTTATACATCTAGCTGTCAGTGTGACATTCTTTGTTTTAAACATCTAGCTGTCAGTGCAGCATTTTTTGCTTTAAACATCTAGTTGTGAGTGTGACATTCTTTGTTTTATACATCTAGCTGTCATTGTGGTATTCTTTGTTTTATAAATCTAGCTGTCAGTGTGACATTCTTTGTTTTAAACATCTAGCTGTCATTCTGGTATTCTTTGTTTTATAAATCTAGCTGTCAGTGTGACATTCTTTGTTTTATACATCTAGCTATCAGTGTGACATTCTTTGTTTTAAAAATCTTCCTGTCAGTGTGACATTCTTTGTTTTAAACAGCTAGCTGTCAGTGTAGTATTCTTTGCTTAATACATCTAGCTGTCAGTGTGACATTCTTTGTTTTATACATCTAGCTGTCAGTGTGGTATTCTTTGTTTTATGCATCTAGCTGTCAGTGTGACATTCTTTGTTTTAAGCATCTAGCTGTCAGTGTGACATTCTTTGTTTTATTCATCTAGATGTCAGTGTGACATTCTTTGTTTTATACATCTAGCTGTCAGTGTGACATTCTTTGTTTTATACATCTAGCTGTCAATGTGATATTCTTTGTTTTATACATCTAGCTGTCAGTGTGGTATTCTTTGTTTTATACATCTAACTGTCAGTGTGACATTCTTTGTTTTATACATCTAGCTGTCAGTGTGACATTCTTTGCTTTAAACATCTAGCTGTCAGTGTGGTATTCTTTGTTTTATACATCTAGCTGTCAGTGTGACATTCTTTGTTATATACATCTAGCTGTCAGTGTAACATTCTTTGTTTTATACATCTAGCTGTCAGTGTGACATTCTTTGTTTTAAACATCTAGCCGTCAGTGTGATATTCTTTGCTTTATACATCTAGCTATCAGTGTGACATTGTTTGTTTTAAACATCTTGCTGTCAGTGTGACATTCTTTGTTTTAAACATCTAGCTATCAGTTTAGCATTTTTTGTTTTATACATCTAGCTGTCAGTGTAACATTCTTTGTTTTATACATCTAGCTGTAGGTGTGACATTCTTTGTTTTAAACATCTAGCTGTCAGTGCAGCATTTTTTGCCTTATACATCTAGCTGTCAGTGTGACATTCTTTGTTTTATTCATCTAGCTGTCAGTGTGACATTCTTTGTTTTAAACATCTAGCGGTCAGTGTGACATTCTTTGTTTTATAGATCTAGCTGTCAATGTGATATTCTTTGTTTTATACATCTAGCTGTCAGTGTGACATTCTTTGTTTTAAACATCTAGCTGTCAATGTGGTATTCTTTGTTTTATACATCTAACTGTCAGTGTGACATTCTTTGTTTTATACATCTAGCTGTCAGTGTGACATTCTTTGTTTTAAACATCTAGCTGTCAGTGCAGCATTTTTTGCTTTAAACATCTAGTTGTGAGTGTGACATTCTTTGTTTTAAACATCTAGCTGTCATTGTGGTATTCTTTGTTTTATAAATCTAGCTGTCAGTGTGACATTCTTTGTTTTAAACATCTAGCTGTCATTCTGGTATTCTTTGTTTTATAAATCTAGCTGTCAGTGTGACATTCTTTGTTTTATACATCTAGCTATCAGTGTGACATTCTTTGTTTTAAAAATCTTCCTGTCAGTGTGACATTCTTTGTTTTAAACAGCTAGCTGTCAGTGTAGTATTCTTTGCTTAATACATCTAGCTGTCAGTGTGACATTCTTTGTTTTATACATCTAGCTGTCAGTGTGGTATTCTTTGTTTTATGCATCTAGCTGTCAGTGTGACATTCTTTGTTTTAAGCATCTAGCTGTCAGTGTGACATTCTTTGTTTTATTCATCTAGATGTCAGTGTGACATTCTTTGTTTTATACATCTAGCTGTCAGTGTGACATTCTTTGTTTTAAACATCTAGCGGTCAGTGTGACATTCTTTGTTTTATACATCTAGCTGTCAATGTGATATTCTTTGTTTTATACATCTAGCTGTCAGTGTGGTATTCTTTGTTTTATACATCTAACTGTCAGTGTGACATTCTTTGTTTTATACATCTAGCTGTCAGTGTGACATTCTTTGCTTTAAACATCTAGCTGTCAGTGTGGTATTCTTTGTTTTATACATCTAGCTGTCAGTGTGACATTCTTTGTTATATACATCTAGCTGTCAGTGTAACATTCTTTGTTTTATACATCTAGCTGTCAGTGTGACATTCTTTGTTTTAAACATCTAGCCGTCAGTGTGATATTCTTTGCTTTATACATCTAGCTATCAGTGTGACATTGTTTGTTTTAAACATCTTGCTGTCAGTGTGACATTCTTTGTTTTAAACATCTAGCTATCAGTTTAGCATTTTTTGTTTTATACATCTAGCTGTCAGTGTAACATTCTTTGTTTTATACATCTAGCTGTAGGTGTGACATTCTTTGTTTTAAACATCTAGCTGTCAGTGCAGCATTTTTTGCCTTATACATCTAGCTGTGAGTGTGACATTCTTTGTTTTAAACATCTAGCTGTCATTGTGGTATTCTTTGTTTTATAAATCTAGCTGTCAGTGTGACATTCTTTGTTTTAAACATCTAGCTGTCATTGTGGTATTCTTTGTTTTATAAATCTAGCTGTCAGTGTGACATTCTTTGTTTTATACATCTAGCTATCAGTGTGACATTCTTTGTTTTAAAAATCTTGCTGTCAGTGTGACATTCTTTGTTTTAAACAGCTAGCTGTCAGTGTAGTATTCTTTGCTTAATACATCTAGCTGTCAGTGTGACATTCTTTGTTTTATTCATCTAGCTGTCAGTGTGGTATTCTTTGTTTCATGCATCTAGCTGTCAGTGTAGCATTCTTTGTTTTAAGCATCTAGCTGCCAGTGTGACATTCTTTGTTTTATTCATCTAGCTGTCAGTGTGACATTCTTTGTTTTATACATCTAGCTGTCAGTGTGACATTCTTTGTTTTAAACATCTAGCGGTCAGTGTGACATTCTTTGTTTTATAGATCTAGCTGTCAATGTGATATTCTTTGTTTTATACATCTAGCTGTCAGTGTGGTATTCTTTGTTTTATACATCTAGCTGTCAGTGTGACATTCTTTGTTTTATACATCTAGTTGTCAGTGTGACATTCTTTGTTTTATACATCTAGCTGTCAGTGTGGTATTCTTTGTTTTATACATCTAGCTGTCAGTGTGACATTCTTTGTTTTAAACATCTAACTGTCAGTGTGACATTCTTTGTTTTAAACATCTAACTGTCAGTGTGACATTCTTTGTTTTAAACATCTAGCTGTCAGTGTGACATTCTTTGCTATATACATCTAGCTGTCAGTGTAACTTTCTTTGTTTTATACATCTAGCTGTCAGTGTGACATTCTTTGTTTTAAACATCTAGCTGTCAGTGTTGTATTCTTTGTTTTATACATCTAGCTGTCAGTGTGACATTCTTTGTTATATACATCTAGCCGTCATTGTGGTATTCGTTGGTTTATACATATAGCTGTCAGTGTGACATTCTTTGTTTTATACATCTAGCTGTCAGTGTGACATTCTTTGTTTAATACATCTAACTGTCAGTGTAACATTCTTTGTTTTATACATCTAGCTGTCAGTGCGACATTCTTTGTTTTATACATCTAGCTGTCAGTGTAGCATTCTTTGTTTCATACATCTAGCTGTCAGTGTGACATTCTTTGTTTTATACATCTAGCTGTCAGTGTGACATTCGTTGTTTAATACATCTAGTTGTCTGTGTAACATTCTTTGTTTTATACATGTAGCTGTCAGTGCGACATTCTTTGTTTTATACATCTAGCTGTCAGTGTAGTATTCTTTGTTTTATACATCTAGCTGTCTGTGTAGCATTCTTTGTTTTATACATCTAGCTGTCATTGTGGTATTCTTTGTTTTATACATCTAGCTGTCTGTGTAGCATTCTTTGTTTTATACATCTAGCTGTCAGAGTGGTATTCTTTATTTTATACATCTAGCTGTCAGTGTGACGTTCTTTGTTTTATGCATCTAGCTGTCAGTGTAGCATTCTTTGTTTTAAACATCTAGCTGTCTGTGCGACATTCTTTGTTTTTTTCATCTAGCTGTCAGTGTAGCATTCTTTGTTTTATACATCTAGCTGTCAGTGTGACATTCTTTGTTTTATACATCTAGCTGTCAGTGTGACATTCTTTGTTTTAAACATCTAGCGGTCAGTGTGACATTCTTTGTTTTATAGATCTAGCTGTCAATGTGATATTCTTTATTTTATACATCTAGCTGTCAGTGTGACATTCTTTGTTTTAAACATCTAGCTGTCAATGTGGTATTCTTTGTTTTATACATCTAACTGTCAGTGTGACATTCTTTGTTTTATACATCTAGCTGTCATTGTGACATTCTTTGTTTTAAACATCTAGCTGTCAGTGTGGTATTCTTTGTTTTATACATCTAGCTGTCAGTGTGACATTCTTTGTTTTATACATCTAGCTGTCAGTGTGACATTCTTTGTTTAATACATCTAGCTGTCTGTGTAACATTCTTTGTTTTATACATGTAGCTTTCAGTGCGACATTCTTTGTTTTATACATCTAGCTGTCAGTGTAGTATTCTTTGTTTTATACATCTAGCTGTCTGTGTAGCATTCTTTGTTTTATACATCTAGCTGTCATTGTGGTATTCTTTGTTTTATACATCTAGCTGTCTGTGTAGCATTCTTTGTTTTATACATCTAGCTGTCAGAGTGGTATTCTTTATTTTATACATCTAGCTGTCAGTGTGACGTTCTTTGTTTTATGCATCTAGCTGTCAGTGTAGCATTCTTTGTTTTAAACATCTAGCTGTCTGTGCGACATTCTTTGTTTTTTTCATCTAGCTGTCAGTGTAGCATTCTTTGTTTTATACATCTAGCTGTCAGTGTGACATTCTTTGTTTTATACATCTAGCTGTCAGTGTGACATTCTTTGTTTTAAACATCTAGCGGTCAGTGTGACATTCTTTGTTTTATAGATCTAGCTGTCAATGTGATATTCTTTATTTTATACATCTAGCTGTCAGTGTGACATTCTTTGTTTTAAACATCTAGCTGTCAATGTGGTATTCTTTGTTTTATACATCTAACTGTCAGTGTGACATTCTTTGTTTTATACATCTAGCTGTCATTGTGACATTCTTTGTTTTAAACATCTAGCTGTCAGTGTGGTATTCTTTGTTTTATACATCTAGCTGTCAGTGTGGTATTCTTTGTTTTATACATCTAGCTGTCAGTGTGACATTATTTGCTTAAAACATCTAACTGTCAGTGTGACATTCTTTGTTTTAAACATCTAGCTGTCAGTGTGACATTCTTTGCTATATACATCTAGCTCTCAGTGTAACATTCTTTGTTTTATACATCTAGCTGTCAGTGTGACATTCTTTGTTTTAAACATCTAGCTGTCAGTGTTGTATTCTTTGTTTTATACATCTAGCTGTCAGTGTGACATTCTTTGTTTTATACATCTAGCTGTCAGTGTGGTATTCGTTGGTTTATACATCTAGCTGTCAGTGTGACATTCTTTGTTTTATACATCTAGCTGTCAGTGTAGCATTTTTTGTTTTATACATCTAGCTGTCGGTGTGACATTCTTTGTTTTATACATCTAGCTGTCAGTGTGGTATTCTTTGGTTTATACCTCTAGCTGTCAGTGTGGTATTCTTTGGTTTATACATCTAGCTGTCTGTGTAGCATTCTTTGTTTTATACATCTAGCTGTTAGTGTGGTATTCTTTATTTTATACATCTAGCTGTCAGTGTGACATTCTTTGTTTTATGCATCTAGCTGTCAGTGTAGCATTCTTTGTTTTAAACATCTAGCTGTCTGTGCGACATTCTTTGTTTTTTACATCTAGCTGTCAGTGTAGCATTCTTTGTTTTATACATCTAGCTGTCAGTGTGACATTCTTTGTTTTAAACATATAGCTGTCAGTTTAGCATTTTTGTTTTATACATCTAGCTGTCAGTGTAACATTCTTTGTTTTATACATCTAGCTGTCAGTGTGACATTCTTTGTTTTAAACATCTAGCTGTCAGTGCAGCATTTTTTGCTTTATACATCTAGTTGTGAGTGTGACATTCTTTGTTTTAAACATCTAGCTGTCATTGTGGTATTCTTCGTTTTATAAATCTAGCTGTCAGTGTGACATTCTTTGTTTTAAACATCTAGCTGTCATTGTGGTATTCTTTGTTTAATAAATCTAGCTGTCAGTGTGACATTCTTTGTTTTATACATCTAGCTATCAGTGTGACATTCTTTGTTTTAAAAATCTTGCTGTCAGTGTGACATTCTTTGTTTTAAACAGCTAGCTGCCAGTGTAGTATTCTTTGCTTAATACATCTAGCTGTCAGTGTGACATTCTTTGTTTTATACATCTAGCTGTCAGTGTGGTATTCTTTGTTTTATGCATCTAGCTGTCAGTGTAGCATTCTTTGTTTTAAGCATCTAGCTGTCAGTGTGACATTCTTTGTTTTATTCATCTAGCTGTCAGTGTGACATTCTTTGTTTTATACATCTAGCTGTCAGTGTGACATTCTTTGTTTTAAACATCTAGCGGTCAGTGTGACATTCTTTGTTTTATAGATCTAGCTGTCAATGTGATATTCTTTGTTTTATACATCTAGCTGACAGTGTGACATTCTTTGTTTTAAACATCTAGCTGTCAATGTGGTATTCTTTGTTTTATACATCTAACTGTCAGTGTGACATTCTTTGTTTTATACATCTAGCTGTCAGTGTGACATTCTTTGCTTTAAACATCTAGCTGTAAGTGTGGTATTCTTTGTTTTATACATCTAGCTGTCAGTGTGGTATTCTTTGTTTTATACATCTAGCTGTCAGTGTGACATTCTTTGTTTTATACATCTAGCTGTCAGTGTTACATTCTTTGTTTTATACATCTAGCTGTCAGTGTGGTATTCTTTGTTTTATACATCTAGCTGTCAGTGTGACATTCTTTGTTTTTAACATCTAACTGTCAGTGTGACATTCTTTGTTTTAAACATCTAACTGTCAGTGTGACATTCTTTGTTTTAAACATCTAGCTGTCAGTGTGACATTCTTTGCTATATACATCTAGCTGTCAGTGTGACATTCTTTGTTTTATACATCTAGCTGTCAGTGTGACATTCTTTGTTTTAAACATCTAGCTGTCAGTGTTGTATTCTTTGTTTTATACATCTAGCTGTCAGTGTGACATTCTTTGTTTTATACATCTAGCCGTCATTGTGGTTATCGTTGGTTTATACATATAGCTGTCAGTGTGACATTCTTTGTTTTATACATCTAGTTGTCAGTGTAGCATTCTTTGTTTTATACATCTAGCTGTCAGTGTGACATTCTTTGTTTTATACATCTAGCTGTCAGTGTGACATTCTTTGTTTAATACATCTAGCTGTCTGTGTAACATTCTTTGTTTTATACATCTAGCTGTCAGTGCGACATTCTTTGTTTTATACATCTAGCTGCCAGTGTAGCATTCTTTGTTTTATACATCTAGCTGTCTGTGTAGCATTCTTTGTTTTATACATCTAGCTGTCAGTGTAGCATTCTTTGTTTTATACATCTAGCTGTCTGTGTAGCATTCTTTGTTTTATACATCTAGCTGTCATTGTGGTATTCTTTGTTTTACACATCTAGCTGTCTGTGTAGCATTCTTTGTTTTATACATCTAGCTGTCAGTGTGGTATTCTTTATTTTATACATCTAGCTGTCACTGTGACATTCTTTGTTTTATGCATCTAGTTGTCAGTGTAGCATTCTTTGTTTTAAACATCTAGCTGTCTGTGCGACATTCTTTGTTTTTTACATCTAGCTGTGAGTGTAGCATTCTTTGTTTTATACATCTAGCTGTCAGTGTGACATTCTTTGTTTTATACATCTAGCTGTCAGTGTGACATTCTTTGTTTTAAACATCTAGCGGTCAGTGTGACATTCTTTGTTTTATAGATCTAGCTGTCAATGTGATATTCTTTGTTTTATACATCTAGCTGTCAGTGTGACATTCTTTGTTTAAAACATCTAGCTGTCAATGTGGTATTCTTTGTTTTATACATCTAACTGTCAGTGTGACATTCTTTGTTTTATACATCTAGCTGTCAGTGTGACATTCTTTGTATTAAACATCTAGCTGTCAGTGTGGTATTCTTTGTTTTATACATCTAGCTGTCAGTGTGGTATTCTTTGTTTTATACATCTAGCTGTCAGTGTGACATTCTTTGCTTAAAACATCTAACTGTCAGTGTGACATTCTTTGTCTTCAACATCTAGCTGTCAGTGTGACATTCTTTGTTTTAAACATCTAGCTGTCAGTGTGACATTCTTTGCTATATACATCTAGCTCTCAGTGTAACATTCTTTGTTTTATACATCTAGTTGTCAGTGTGACATTCTTTGTTTTAAACATCTAGCTGTCAGTGTTGTATTCTTTGTTTTATACATCTTGCTGTCAGTGTGACATTCTTTGTTTTATACATCTAGCTGTCAGTGTGGTATTCGTTGGTTTATACATCTAGCTGTCAGTGTGACATTCTTTGTTTTATACATCTAGCTGTCAGTGTAACATTTTTTGTTTTATACATCTAGCTGTCGGTGTGACATTCTTTGTTTTATACATCTAGCTGTCAGTGTGGTATTCTTTGGTTTATACCTCTAGCTGTCAGTGTGGTATTCTTTGGTTTATACATCTAGCTGTCAGTGTGACATTCTTTGTTTTATACATCTAGCTGTCAGTGTGACATTCTTTGTTTTACACATCTAGTTGTCAGTGTGACATTCTTTGTTTTATACATCTTGCTGTCAGTGTAGCATTCTTTGTTTTAAGCATATAGCTGTAAGTGTGACATTCTTTGTTTTATTCATCTAGTTGTCAGTGTGACATTCTTTGTTTTATACATCTAGCGGTCAGTGTGACATTCTTTGTTTTATAGATCTAGCTGTCAGTGTGACATTCTTTGTTTTATACCTCTAGCTGTCAGTGTGACATTCTTTGTTTTTATACATCTAACTGTCAGTGTGACATTCTTTGTTTTTATACATCTAACTGTCAGTGTGACATTCTTTGTTTTATACATCTAGCTGTTAGTGTGACATTCTTTGTTTTAAACATCTAGCTGTCAGTGTTGTATTCTTTGTTTTATACATCTAGCTGTCAGTGTGACATTCTTTGTTTGAAACATCTAACTGTCAGTGTGACATTCTTTGTTTTAAACATCTAGCTGTCAGTGTGACATTCTTTGTTTTAAACATCTAGCTGTCAGTGTGACATTCTTTGCTATATAGATCTAGCTGTCAGTGTAACATTCTTTGTTTTATACATCTAGCTGTAAGTGTGACATTCTTTGTTTTAAGCATCTAGCTGTCAGTGTTGTATTCTTTGTTTTATACATCTAGCTGTCAGTGTGACATTCTTTGTTTTATACATCTAGCCGTCAGTGTGGTATTCGTTAGTTTATACATCTAGCTGTCAGTGTGACATTCTTTGCTTTATACATCTAGCTGTCGGTGTGACATTCTTTGTTTTATACATCTAGCTGTCAGTGTGGTATTCTTTGGTTTATACATCTAGCTGTCAGTGTGACATTCTTTGTTTTATACATCTAACTGTCTGTGTAACATTCTTTGTTTTATACATCTAGCTGTCAGTGTGACATTCTTTGTTTTATGCATCTAGCTGTCAGTGTGACATTCTTTGTTTTAAACATCTAGCTGTCAGTGCAGCATTTTTTGCTTTATACATCTAGCTAGCTGTCAGTGTGACATTCTTTGTTTTAAGCATCTAGCTGTCATTGTGGTATTCTTTGTTTTATAAATCTAGCTGTCAGTGTGACATTCTTTGTTTTATACATCTAGCAGTAAGTGTAACATTCTTTGTTTTAAACATCTAGCTGTCAGTGTGACATTCTTTGTTTTATACATCTAACTGTCAGTGTAACATTCTTTGTTTTATACATCTAGTTGTCAGTGTGGCATTCTTTGTTTTATACATCTAGCTGTCAGTGTGACATTCTTTGTTTAATACATCTAGCTGTCTGTGTAACATTCTTTGTTTTATACATGTAGCTGTCAGTGCGACATTCTTTGTTTTATACATCTAGCTGTCAGTGTAGTATTCTTTGTTTTATACATCTAGCTGTCTGTGTAGCATTCTTTGTTTTATACATCTAGCTGTCATTGTGGTATTCTTTGTTTTATACATCTAGCTGTCTGTGTAGCATTCTTTGTTTTATACATCTAGCTGTCAGAGTGGTATTCTTTATTTTATACATCTAGCTGTCAGTGTGACATTCTTTGTTTTATGCATCTAGCTGTCAGTGTAGCATTCTTTGTTTTAAACATCTAGCTGTCTGTGCGACATTCTTTGTTTTTTACATCTAGCTGTCAGTGTAGCATTCTTTGTTTTATACATCTAGCGGTCAGTGTGACATTCTTTGTTTTATAGATCTAGCTGTCAGTGTGACATTCTTTGTTTTATACCTCTAGCTGTCAGTGTGACATTCTTTGTTTTAAACATCTAGCTGTCAATGTGGTATTCTTTGTTTTATACATCTAGCAGTCAGTGTGACATTCTTTGTTTTATACATCTAGCTGTCAGTGTGACATTCTTTGTTTGAAACATCTAACTGTCAGTGTGACATTCTTTGTTTTAAACATCTAGCTGTCAGTGTGACATTCTTTGTTTTAAACATCTAGCTGTCAGTGTGACATTCTTTGCTATATAGATCTAGCTGTCAGTGTAACATTCTTTGTTTTATACATCTAGCTGTAAGTGTGACATTCTTTGTTTTAAACATCTAGCTGTCAGTGTTGTATTCTTTGTTTTATACATCTAGCTGTCAGTGTGACATTCTTTGTTTTATACATCTAGCCGTCAGTGTGGTATTCGTTAGTTTATACATCTAGCTGTCAGTGTGACATTCTTTGCTTTATACATCTAGCTGTCGGTGTGACATTCTTTGTTTTATACATCTAGCTGTCAGTGTGGTATTCTTTGGTTTATACATCTAGCTGTCAGTGTGACATTCTTTGTTTTATACATCTAACTGTCTGTGTAACATTCTTTGTTTTATACATCTAGCTGTCAGTGTGACATTCTTTGTTTTATACATCTAGTTGTCAGTGTAACATTCTTTATTTTATACATCTAGTTGTCAGTGTAACATTCTTTGTTTTATACATCTAGCTGTCAGTGTGACATTCTTTGTTTTATGCATCTAGCTGTCAGTGTGACATTCTTTGTTTTAAACATCTAGCTGTCAGTGCAGCATTTTTTGCTTTATACATCTAGCTAGCTGTCAGTGTGACATTCTTTGTTTTAAGCATCTAGCTGTCATTGTGACATTCTTTGTTTTATACATCTAGCAGTAAGTGTAACATTCTTTGTTTTAAACATCTAGCTGTCAGTGTGACATTCTTTGTTTTATACATCTAACTGTCAGTGTAACATTCTTTGTTTTATACATCTAGTTGTCAGTGTGGCATTCTTTGTTTTATACATCTAGCTGTCAGTGTGACATTCTTTGTTTAATACATCTAGCTGTCTGTGTAACATTCTTTGTTTTATACATGTAGCTGTCAGTGCGACATTCTTTGTTTTATACATCTAGCTGTCAGTGTAGTATTCTTTGTTTTATACATCTAGCTGTCTGTGTAGCATTCTTTGTTTTATACATCTAGCTGTCATTGTGGTATTCTTTGTTTTATACATCTAGCTGTCTGTGTAGCATTCTTTGTTTTATACATCTAGCTGTCAGAGTGGTATTCTTTATTTTATACATCTAGCTGTCAGTGTGACATTCTTTGTTTTATGCATCTAGCTGTCAGTGTAGCATTCTTTGTTTTAAACATCTAGCTGTCTGTGCGACATTCTTTGTTTTTTACATCTAGCTGTCAGTGTAGCATTCTTTGTTTTATACATCTAGCTGTCAGTGTGACATTCTTTGTTTTATACATCTAGCTGTCAGTGTGACATTCTTTGTTTTAAACATCTAGCGGTCAGTGTGACATTCTTTGTTTTATAGATCTAGCTGTCAATGTGATATTCTTTGTTTTATACATCTAGCTGTCAGTGTGACATTCTTTGTTTTAAACATCTAGCTGTCAATGTGGTATTCTTTGTTTTATACATCTAACTGTCAGTGTGACATTCTTTGTTTTATACATCTAGCTGTCATTGTGACATTCTTTGTTTTAAACATCTAGCTGTCAGTGTGGTATTCTTTGTTTTATACATCTAGCTGTCAGTGTGGTATTCTTTGTTTTATACATCTACCTGTCAGTGTGACATTCTTTGCTTAAAACATCTAACTGTCAGTGTGACATTCTTTGTTTTAAACATCTAGCTGTCAGTGTGACATTCTTTGTTTTAAACATCTAGCTGTCAGTGTGACATTCTTTGCTATATACATCTAGCTCTCAGTGTAAAATTCTTTGTTTTATACATCTAGCTGTCAGTGTGACATTCTTTGTTTTAAACATCTAGCTGTCAGTGTTGTATTCTTTGTTTTATACATCTAGCTGTCAGTGTGACATTCTTTGTTTTATACATCTAGCTGTCAGTGTGGTATTCTTTGTTTTATACATCTAGCTGTCAGTGTGACATTCTTTGCTTAAAACATCTAACTGTCAGTGTGACATTCTTTGTTTTAAACATCTAGCTGTCAGTGTGACATTCTTTGTTTTAAACATCTAGCTGTCAGTGTGACATTCTTTGCTATATACATCTAGCTGTCAGTGTGGTATTCTTTGGTTTATACCTCTAGCTGTCAGTGTGGTATTCTTTGGTTTATACATCTAGCTGTCAGTGTGACATTCTTTGTTTTATACATCTAGCTGTCAGTGTGACATTCTTTGTTTTACACATTTAGTTGTCAGTGTGACATTCTTTGTTTTATACATCTTGCTGTCAGTGTAGCATTCTTTGTTTTAAGCATCTAGCTGTAAGTGTGACATTCTTTGTTTTATTCATCTAGCTGTCAGTGTGACATTCTTTGTTGTATACATCTAGCGGTCAGTGTGACATTCTTTGTTTTATAGATCTAGCTGTCAATGTGACATTCTTTGTTTTATACCTCTAGCTGTCAGTGTGACATTCTTTGTTTTAAACATCTAGCTGTCAATGTGGTATTCTTTGTTTTATACATCTAGCAGTCAGTGTGACATTCTTTGTTTTTATACATCTAACTGTCAGTGTGACATTCTTTGTTTTTATACATCTAACTGTCAGTGTGACATTCTTTGTTTTATACATCTAGCTGTTAGTGTGACATTCTTTGTTTTAAACATCTAGCTGTCAGTGTTGTATTCTTTGTTTTATACATCTAGCTGTCAGTGTGACATTCTTTGTTTGAAACATCTAACTGTCAGTGTGACATTCTTTGTTTTAAACATCTAGCTGTCAGTGTGACATTCTTTGTTTTAAACATCTAGCTGTCAGTGTGACATTCTTTGCTATATAGATCTAGCTGTCAGTGTAACATTCTTTGTTTTATACATCTAGCTGTCAGTGTGACATTCTTTGTTTTATACATCTAGTTGTCAGTGTAACATTCTTTATTTTATACATCTAGTTGTCAGTGTAACATTCTTTGTTTTATACATCTAGCTGTCAGTGTGACATTCTTTGTTTTATGCATCTAGCTGTCAGTGTGACATTCTTTGTTTTAAACATCTAGCTGTCAGTGCAGCATTTTTTGCTTTATACATCTAGCTAGCTGTCAGTGTGACATTCTTTGTTTTAAGCATCTAGCTGTCATTGTGACATTCTTTGTTTTATACATCTAGCAGTAAGTGTAACATTCTTTGTTTTAAACATCTAGCTGTCAGTGTGACATTCTTTGTTTTATACATCTAACTGTCAGTGTAACATTCTTTGTTTTATACATCTAGTTGTCAGTGTGGCATTCTTTGTTTTATACATCTAGCTGTCAGTGTGACATTCTTTGTTTAATACATCTAGCTGTCTGTGTAACATTCTTTGTTTTATACATGTAGCTGTCAGTGCGACATTCTTTGTTTTATACATCTAGCTGTCAGTGTAGTATTCTTTGTTTTATACATCTAGCTGTCTGTGTAGCATTCTTTGTTTTATACATCTAGCTGTCATTGTGGTATTCTTTGTTTTATACATCTAGCTGTCTGTGTAGCATTCTTTGTTTTATACATCTAGCTGTCAGAGTGGTATTCTTTATTTTATACATCTAGCTGTCAGTGTGACATTCTTTGTTTTATGCATCTAGCTGTCAGTGTAGCATTCTTTGTTTTAAACATCTAGCTGTCTGTGCGACATTCTTTGTTTTTTACATCTAGCTGTCAGTGTAGCATTCTTTGTTTTATACATCTAGCTGTCAGTGTGACATTCTTTGTTTTATACATCTAGCTGTCAGTGTGACATTCTTTGTTTTAAACATCTAGCGGTCAGTGTGACATTCTTTGTTTTATAGATCTAGCTGTCAATGTGATATTCTTTGTTTTATACATCTAGCTGTCAGTGTGACATTCTTTGTTTTAAACATCTAGCTGTCAATGTGGTATTCTTTGTTTTATACATCTAACTGTCAGTGTGACATTCTTTGTTTTATACATCTAGCTGTCATTGTGACATTCTTTGTTTTAAACATCTAGCTGTCAGTGTGGTATTCTTTGTTTTATACATCTAGCTGTCAGTGTGGTATTCTTTGTTTTATACATCTACCTGTCAGTGTGACATTCTTTGCTTAAAACATCTAACTGTCAGTGTGACATTCTTTGTTTTAAACATCTAGCTGTCAGTGTGACATTCTTTGTTTTAAACATCTAGCTGTCAGTGTGACATTCTTTGCTATATACATCTAGCTCTCAGTGTAAAATTCTTTGTTTTATACATCTAGCTGTCAGTGTGACATTCTTTGTTTTAAACATCTAGCTGTCAGTGTTGTATTCTTTGTTTTATACATCTAGCTGTCAGTGTGACATTCTTTGTTTTATACATCTAGCTGTCAGTGTGGTATTCTTTGTTTTATACATCTAGCTGTCAGTGTGACATTCTTTGCTTAAAACATCTAACTGTCAGTGTGACATTCTTTGTTTTAAACATCTAGCTGTCAGTGTGACATTCTTTGTTTTAAACATCTAGCTGTCAGTGTGACATTCTTTGCTATATACATCTAGCTGTCAGTGTGGTATTCTTTGGTTTATACCTCTAGCTGTCAGTGTGGTATTCTTTGGTTTATACATCTAGCTGTCAGTGTGACATTCTTTGTTTTATACATCTAGCTGTCAGTGTGACATTCTTTGTTTTACACATTTAGTTGTCAGTGTGACATTCTTTGTTTTATACATCTTGCTGTCAGTGTAGCATTCTTTGTTTTAAGCATCTAGCTGTAAGTGTGACATTCTTTGTTTTATTCATCTAGCTGTCAGTGTGACATTCTTTGTTGTATACATCTAGCGGTCAGTGTGACATTCTTTGTTTTATAGATCTAGCTGTCAATGTGACATTCTTTGTTTTATACCTCTAGCTGTCAGTGTGACATTCTTTGTTTTAAACATCTAGCTGTCAATGTGACATTCTTTGTTTTTATACATCTAACTGTCAGTGTGACATTCTTTGTTTTTATACATCTAACTGTCAGTGTGACATTCTTTGTTTTATACATCTAGCTGTTAGTGTGACATTCTTTGTTTTAAACATCTAGCTGTCAGTGTTGTATTCTTTGTTTTATACATCTAGCTGTCAGTGTGACATTCTTTGTTTGAAACATCTAACTGTCAGTGTGACATTCTTTGTTTTAAACATCTAGCTGTCAGTGTGACATTCTTTGTTTTAAACATCTAGCTGTCAGTGTGACATTCTTTGCTATATAGATCTAGCTGTCAGTGTAACATTCTTTGTTTTATACATCTAGCTGTAAGTGTGACATTCTTTGTTTTCAACATCTAGCTGTCAGTGTTGTATTCTTTGTTTTATACATCTAGCTGTCAGTGTGACATTCTTTGTTTTATACATCTAGCCGTCAGTGTGGTATTCATTAGTTTATACATCTAGCTGTCAGTGTGACATTCTTTGCTTTATACATCTAGCTGTCGGTGTGACATTCTTTGTTTTATACATCTAGCTGTCAGTGTGGTATTCTTTGGTTTATACATCTAGCTGTCAGTGTGACATTCTTTGTTTTATACATCTAACTGTCTGTGTAACATTCTTTGTTTTATACATCTAGCTGTCAGTGTGACATTCTTTGTTTTATACATCTAGTTGTCAGTGTAACATTCTTTATTTTATACATCTAGTTGTCAGTGTAACATTCTTTGTTTTATACATCTAGCTGTCAGTGTGACATTCTTTGTTTTATGCATCTAGCTGTCAGTGTGACATTCTTTGTTTTAAACATCTAGCTGTCAGTGCAGCATTTTTTGCTTTATACATCTAGCTAGCTGTCAGTGTGACATTCTTTGTTTTATACATCTAGCTGTCAGTGTGGTATTCTTTGTTTTATACATCTAGCTGTCAGTGTGACATTCTTTGTTTTATACATCTAGCTGTCAGTGTGACATTCTTTGTTTTATACATCTAGCTGTCAGTGTGGTATTCTTTGTTTTATACATCTAGCTGTCAGTGTGACATTCTTTGTTTTAAACATCTAACTGTCAGTGTGACATTCTTTGCTTTAAACATCTAACTGTCAGTGTGACATTCTTTGTTTTAAACATCTAGCTGTCAGTGTGACATTCTTTGCTATATACATCTAGCTGTCAGTGTAACATTCTTTGTTTTATACATCTAGCTGTCAGTGTGACATTCTTTGTTTTAAACATCTAGCTGTCAGTGTTGTATTCTTTGTTTTATACATCTAGCTGTCAGTGTGACATTCTTTGTTTTATACATCTAGTCGTCATTGTGGTATTCGTTGGTTTATACATATAGCTGTCAGTGTGACATTCTTTGTTTTATACATCTAGCTGTCGGTGCGACATTCTTTGTTTTATACATCTAGTTGTCAGTGTAGCATTCTTTGTTTTATACATCTAGCTGTCAGTGTGACATTCTTTGTTTTATACATCTAGCTGTCAGTGTGACATTCTTTGTTTAATACATCTAGCTGTCTGTGTAACATTCTTTGTTTTATACATCTAGCTGTCAGTGCGACATTCTTTGTTTTATACATCTAGCTGTCAGTGTAGCATTCTTTGTTTTATACATCTAGCTGTCTGTGTAGCATTCTTTGTTTTATACATCTAGCTGTCAGTGTAGCATTCTTTGTTTTATACATCTAGCTGTCTGTGTAGCATTCTTTGTTTTATACATCTAGCTGTCATTGTGGTATTCTTTGTTTTATACATCTAGCTGTCTGTGTAGCATTCTTTGTTTTATACATCTAGCTGTCAGTGTGGTATTCTTTATTTTATACATCTAGCTGTCACTGTGACATTCTTTGTTTTATGCATCTAGCTGTCAGTGTAGCATTCTTTGTTTTAAACATCTAGCTGTCTGTGCGACATTCTTTGTTTTTTACATCTAGCTGTGAGTGTAGCATTCTTTGTTTTATACATCTAGCTGTCAGTGTGACATTCTTTGTTTTATACATCTAGCTGTCAGTGTGACATTCTTTGTTTTAAACATCTAGCGGTCAGTGTGACATTCTTTGTTTTATAGATCTAGCTGTCAATGTGATATTCTTTGTTTTATACATCTAGCTGTCAGTGTGCCATTCTTTGTTTTAAACATCTAGCTGTCAGTGTGGTATTCTTTGTTTTATACATCTAGCTGTCAGTGTGGTATTCTTTGTTTTATACATCTAGCTGTCAGTGTGACATTCTTTGCTTAAAACATCTAACTGTCAGTGTGACATTCTTTGTTTTAAACATCTAGCTGTCAGTGTGACATTCTTTGTTTTAAACATCTAGCTGTCAGTGTGACATTCTTTGCTATATACATCTAGCTGTCAGTGTGGTATTCTTTGGTTTATACATCTAGCTGTCAGTGTGACATTCTTTGTTTTATACATCTAGCTGTCAGTGTGACATTCTTTGTTTTACACATTTAGTTGTCAGTGTGACATTCTTTGTTTTATACATCTTGCTGTCAGTGTAGCATTCTTTGTTTTAAGCATCTAGCTGTAAGTGTGGCATTCTTTGTTTTATTCATCTAGCTGTCAGTGTGACATTCTTTGTTGTATACATCTAGCGGTCAGTGTGACATTCTTTGTTTTATAGATCTAGCTGTCAATGTGACATTCTTTGTTTTATACCTCTAGCTGTCAGTGTGACATTCTTTGTTTTAAACATCTAGCTGTCAATGTGGTATTCTTTGTTTTATACATCTAGCAGTCAGTGTGACATTCTTTGTTTTTATACATCTAACTGTCAGTGTGACATTCTTTGTTTTTATACATCTAACTGTCAGTGTGACATTCTTTGTTTTATACATCTAGCTGTTAGTGTGACATTCTTTGTTTTAAACATCTAGCTGTCAGTGTTGTATTCTTTGTTTTATACATCTAGCTGTCAGTGTGACATTCTTTGTTTGAAACATCTAACTGTCAGTGTGACATTCTTTGTTTTAAACATCTAGCTGTCAGTGTGACATTCTTTGTTTTAAACATCTAGCTGTCAGTGTGACATTCTTTGCTATATAGATCTAGCTGTCAGTGTAACATTCTTTGTTTTATACATCTAGCTGTAAGTGTGACATTCTTTGTTTTCAACATCTAGCTGTCAGTGTTGTATTCTTTGTTTTATACATCTAGCTGTCAGTGTGACATTCTTTGTTTTATACATCTAGCCGTCAGTGTGGTATTCGTTAGTTTATACATCTAGCTGTCAGTGTGACATTCTTTGCTTTATACATCTAGCTGTCGGTGTGACATTCTTTGTTTTATACATCTAGCTGTCAGTGTGGTATTCTTTGGTTTATACATCTAGCTGTCAGTGTGACATTCTTTGTTTTATACATCTAACTGTCTGTGTAACATTCTTTGTTTTATACATCTAGCTGTCAGTGTGACATTCTTTGTTTTATACATCTAGTTGTCAGTGTAACATTCTTTATTTTATACATCTAGTTGTCAGTGTAACATTCTTTGTTTTATACATCTAGCTGTCAGTGTGACATTCTTTGTTTTATGCATCTAGCTGTCAGTGTGACATTCTTTGTTTTAAACATCTAGCTGTCAGTGCAGCATTTTTTGCTTTATACATCTAGCTAGCTGTCAGTGTGACATTCTTTGTTTTAAGCATCTAGCTGTCATTGTGGTATTCTTTGTTTTATAAATCTAGCTGTCAGTGTGACATTCTTTGTTTTATACATCTAGCAGTAAGTGTAACATTCTTTGTTTTAAACATCTAGCTGTCAGTGTGACATTCTTTGTTTTATACATCTAGTTGTCAGTGTGGCATTCTTTGTTTTATACATCTAGTTGTGAGTGTAATATTCTTTGTTTTATACATCTAGCTGTCAGTGTAACATTCTTTGTTTTATACATCTAGCTGTCAGTGTGACATTCTTTGATTTATACATCTAGCTGTCAGTGTGACATTCTTTGTTTTATACATCTAGCTGTCAGTGTGACATTCTTTGTTTTAAACATCTAGTGTCATTGTGGTATTCTTTGTTTTATAAATCTAGCTGTCAGTGTGACATTCTTTGTTTTATACATCTAGCAGTAAGTGTAACATTCTTTGTTTTAAACATCTAGCTGTCAGTGTAACATTCTTTGTGTTAAACATCTAGCTGTCAGTGTGACATTCTTTGTTTTATACATCTAACTGTCAGTGTAACATTCTTTGTTTTATACATCTAGTTGTCAGTGTGGCATTCTTTGTTTTATACATCTAGTTGTGAGTGTAACATTCTTTGTTTTATACATCTAGCTGTCAGTGTAACATTCTTTGTTTTATACATCTAGCTGTCAGTGTGACATTCTTTGATTTATACATCTAGCTGTCAGTGTGACATTCTTTGTTTTATACATCTAGCTGTCAGTGTGACATTCTTTGTTTTATACATCTAGTTGTCAGTGTAACATTCTTTGTAATAAACATCTAGCTGTCAGTGTGACATTCTTTGTTTTAAACATCTAGCTGTCAGTGTAGCATTTTTTGTTTTATACATCTAGCTGTCAGTGTAACATTCTTTGTTTTATATATCTAGCTGTCAGTGTGACATTCTTTGTTTTATACATCTAGCAGTAAGTGTGACATTCTTTGCTTTATACATCTAGCTGTCAGTGTGACATTCTTTGTTTTATACATCTAGCTGTCAGTGTGACATTCTTTGTTTTATACATCTAGCTGTCAGTGTGGCATTCTTTGTTTAATACATCTAGCTGTCAGTGTAACATTCTTTGTTTTATACATCTAGCTGTCAGTGCGACATTCTTTGTTTTATACATCTAGCTGTAAGTGTAGCATTCTTTGATTTATACATCTAGCTGTCAGTGTGACATTCTTTGTTTTATACATCTAGCTGTCAATGTGACATTCTTTGTTTAATACATCTAGCTGTCAGTGTAACATTCTTTGTTTTATACATCTAGCTGTCAGTGTGACATTCTTTGTTTAATACATCTAGCTGTCTGTGTAGCATTCTTTGTTTTATACATCTAGCTGTCAGTGCGACATTCTTTGTTTTATACATCTAGCTGTCAATGTAGCATTCTTTGTTTTATACATCTAGCTGTCAATGTAGCATTCTTTGTTTTATACATCTAGCTGTCTGTGTAGCATTCTTTGTTTTATACATCTAGCTGTCAGTGTAGCATTTTTTGTTTTATACATCTAGCTGTCTGTGTAGCATTCTTTGTTTTATACATCTAGCTGTCAGTGTAGCATTCTTTGTTTTATACATCTAGCTGTCTGTGTAGCATTCTTTGTTTTATACATCTAGCTGTCATTGTGGTATTCTTTGTTTTATACATCTAGCTGTCTGTGTGACATTCTTTGTTTTTTACATCTAGCTGTCAGTGTAGCATTCTTTGTTTTATACATCTAGCTGTCATTGTGACATTCTTTGTTTTATACATCTAGCTGTCAGTGTGACATTCTTTGTTTTATACATTTAGCTGTCAGTGTGATATTCTTTGTTTTATGCATCTAGCTGTCAGGGTGACATTCTTTGTTTTATACATCTAGCTGTCAGTGTAGCATTCTTTGTTTTATACATTTAGCTGTCATTGTGGTATTCTTTGTTTTATAAATCTAGCTGTCAGTGTGACATTCTTTGTTTTATACATCTAGCTGTCAGTGTGACATTCTTTGTTTTATACATCTAGTTGTCATTGTGGTATTCTTTGTTTAATACATCTAGTTGTCAGTGTAACATTCTTTGTTATAAACATCTAGCTGTCAGTGTGACATTCTTTGCTTTATACATCTAGCTGTCAGTTTAACATTTTTTGTTTAATACATCTAGCTGTCGGTGTGACATTCTTTGTGTTATACATCTAGCTGTCAGTGTGGTATTCTTTGGTTCATACATCTAGCTGTCAGTGTGACATTCTTTGTTTTATACATCTAGCTGTCAGTGTGACATTCTTTGTTTTAAACATCTTGCTGTCAGTGTGACATTCTTTGTTATATACATCTAGCTGTCAGTGTAACATTCTTTGTTTTATACATCTAGCTGTCAGTGTGACATTCTTTGTTTTAAACATCTAGCTGTCAGTGTAGCATTTTTTGTTTTATACATCTAGCTGTCAGTGTGACATTCTTTGTTTTATGCATCTAGCTGTCAGTGTGACATTCTTTGTTTTAAACATCTAGCTGTCATTGTGGTATTCTTTGTTTTATAAATCTAGCTGTCAGTGTGACATTCTTTGTTCTATACATCTAGCAGTAAGTGTAACATTCTTTGTTTTATACATCTAGCTGTCAGTGTGACATTTTTTGTTTTATACATCTAACTGTCTGTGTAATATTCTTTGTTTTATACATCTAGTTGTCAGTGTGGCATTCTTTGTTTTATACATCTAGTTGTCAGTGTAACATTCTTTGTTTTATACATCTAGCTGTCAGTGTGACATTCTTTGTTTTATACATCTAGCTGTCAGTGTGACATTCTTTGTTTTATACATCTAGTTGTCAGTGTAACATTCTTTGTTATAAACATCTAGCTGTCAGTGTGACATTCTTTGTTTTAAACATCTAGCTGTCAATGTAGCATTTTTTGTTTTATACATCTAGCTGTCAGTGTAGCATTCTTTGTTTTATATATCTAGCTGTCAGTGTGACATTCTTTGTTTTATACATCTAGCAGTAAGTGTGATATTCTTTGTTTTATACATCTAGCAGTAAGTGTAACATTCTTTGTTTTAAACATCTAGCTGTCAGTGTGACATTCTTTGTTTTATACATCTAACTGTCTGTGTAACATTCTTTGTTTTATACATCTAGTTGTCAGTGTGGCATTCTTTGTTTTATACATCTAGTTGTGAGTGTAACATTCTTTGTTTTATACATCTAGCTGTCAGTGTAACATTCTTTGTTTTATACATCTAGCTGTCAGTGTGACATTCTTTGTTTTATACATCTAGCTGTCAGTGTGACATTCTTTGTTTTATACATCTAGCTGTCAGTGTGACATTCTTTGTTTTATACATCTAGTTGTCAGTGTAACATTCTTTGTTATAAACATCTAGCTGTCAGTGTGACATTCTTTGTTTTAAACATCTAGCTGTCAGTGTAGCATTTTTTGTTTTATACATCTAGCTGTCAGTGTAACATTCTTTGTTTTATATATCTAGCTGTCAGTGTGACATTCTTTGTTTTATACATCTAGCAGTAAGTGTGACATTCTTTGTTTTATACATCTAGCTGTCAGTGTGACATTCTTTGTTTTATACATCTAGCTGTCAGTGTGACATTCTTTGTTTTATACATCTAGCTGTCAGTGTAGCATTCTTTGCTTTATACATCTAGCTGTCTGTGTAGCATTCTTTGTTTTATACATCTAGCTGTCATTGTGGTATTCTTTGTTTTATACATCTAGCTGTCTGAGCGACATTCTTTGTTTTTTACATCTAGCTGTCAGTGTAGCATTCTTTGTTTTATACATCTAGCAGTAAGTGTAACATTCTTTGTTTTAAACATCTAGCTGTCAGTGTGACATTCTTTGTTTTATACATCTAACTGTCTGTGTAACATTCTTTGTTTTATACATCTAGTTGTCAGTGTGGCATTCTTTGTTTTATACATCTAGTTGTGAGTGTAACATTCTTTGTTTTATACATCTAGCTGTCAGTGTAACATTCTTTGTTTTATACATCTAGCTGTCAGTGTGACTTCTTTGTTTTATACATCTAGCTGTCAGTGTGACATTCTTTGTTTTATACATCTAGTTGTCAGTGTAACATTCTTTGTTATAAACATCTAGCTGTCAGTGTGACATTCTTTGTTTTAAACATCTAGCTGTCAGTGTAGCATTTTTTGTTTTATACATCTAGCTGTCAGTGTAACATTCTTTGTTTTATATATCTAGCTGTCAGTGTGACATTCTTTGTTTTATACATCTAGCAGTAAGTGTGACATTCTTTGTTTTATACATCTAGCTGTCAGTGTGACATTCTTTGTTTTATACATCTAGCTGTCTGTGCGACATTCTTTGTTTTTTACATCTAGCTGTCAGTGTAGCATTCTTTGTTTTATACATCTAGCTGTCAGTGTGACATTCTTTGTTTTATACATCTAGCTGTCAGTGTGACATTCTTTGTTTTATACATTTAGCTGTCATTGTGGTATTCTTTGTTTTATAAATCTAGCTGTCAGTGTGACATTCTTTGTTTTATACATCTAGCTGTCAGTGTGACATTCTTTGTTTTATACATCTAGTTGTCATTGTGGTATTCTTTGTTTAATACATCTAGCTGTAAGTGTGACATTCTTTGTTTTATTCATCTAGCTGTCGGTGTGACATTCTTTGTTTTAAACATCTAGCTGTCAGTTCAGCATTTTTTGCTTAATACATCTAGCTGTCAGTGTGACATTCTTTGTTTTTTACATCTAGCTGTCAGTGTAGCATTCTTTGTTTTATACATCTAGCTGTCAGTGTGACATTCTTTGTTTTATACATCTAGCTGTCAGTGTGACATTCTTTGTTTTATACATTTAGCTGTCAGTGTGATATTCTTTGTTTTATGCATCTAGCTGTCAGGGTGACATTCTTTGTTTTATACATCTAGTTGTCTGTGTAGCATTCTTTGTTTTATACATCTAGCTGTCAGTGTAGCATTCTTTGTTTTAAACATCTAGCTGTCTGTGCGACATTCTTTGTTTTTTACATCTAGCTGTCAGTGTAGCATTCTTTGTTTTATACATTTAGCTGTCATTGTGGTATTCTTTGTTTTATAAATCTAGCTGTCAGTGTGACATTCTTTGTTTTATACATATAGCTGTCAGTGTGACATTCTTTGTTTTATACATCTAGTGGTCATTGTGGTATTCTTTGTTTAATACATCTAGCTGTAAGTGTGACATTCTTTGTTTTATTCATCTAGCTGTCGGTGTGACATTCTTTGTTTTAAACATCTAGCTGTCAGTGCAGCATTTTTTGCTTTATACATCTAGCTGTCAGTGTGACATTCTTTGTTTTAAACATCTAGCTGTCATTGTGGTATTCTTTGTTTTATAAATCTAGCTGTCAGTGTAACATTCTTTGTTTTATACATCTAGCTGTCAGTGTGACATTCTTTGTTTTATACATCTAGCTGTCAGTGTGACATTCTTTGTTTTATACATCTAGCTGTCAGTGTGACATTCTTTGTTTTATACATCTAGTTGTCAGTGTGACATTCTTTGCTATAAACATCTAGCTGTCAGTGTGACATTCTTTGTTTTAAACATCTAGCTGTCAGTGTAGCATTTTTTGTTTTATACATCTAGCTGTCAGTGTAACATTCTTTGTTTTATATATCTAGCTGTCAGTGTGACATTCTTTGTTTTATACATCTAGCAGTAAGTGTGACATTCTTTGTTTTATACATCTAGCTGTCAGTGTGACATTCTTTGTTTTATACATCTAGCTGTCAGTGTGACATTCTTTGTTTTAAACATCTAGCTGTCAGTGTAGCATTCTTTGTTTTATACATCTAGCTGTCAGTGTGACATTCTTTGTTTTATACATCTAGCTGTCAGTGTGACATTCTTTGTTTTATACATCTAGCTGTCAGTGTGACATTCTTTGTTTTATACATCTAGCTGTCAGTGTGACATTCTTTGTTTTATACATTTAGCTGTCAGTGTGATATTCTTTGTTTTATGCATCTAGCTGTCAGGGTGACATTCTTTGTTTTATACATCTAGTTGTCTGTGTAGCATTCTTTGTTTTATACATCTAGCTGTCAGTGTAGCATTCTTTGTTTTAAACATCTAGCTGTCTGTGCGACATTCTTTGTTTTTTACATCTAGCTGTCAGTGTAGCATTCTTTGTTTTATACATTTAGCTGTCATTGTGGTATTCTTTGTTTTATAAATCTAGCTGTCAGTGTGACATTCTTTGTTTTATACATCTAGCTGTCAGTGTGACATTCTTTGTTTTATACATCTAGTTGTCATTGTGGTATTCTTTGTTTAATACATCTAGCTGTAAGTGTGACATTCTTTGTTTTATTCATCTAGCTGTCGGTGTGACATTCTTTGTTTTAAACATCTAGCTGTCAGTGCAGCATTTTTTGCTTTATACATCTAACTGTCAGTGTGACATTCTATGTTTTAAACATCTAGCTGTCATTGTGGTATTCTTTGTTTTATAAATCTAGCTGTCAGTGTGACATTCTTTGTTTTATACATCTAGCAGTAAGTGTAACATTCTTTGTTTTAAACATCTAGCTGTCAGTGTGACATTCTTTGTTTTATACATCTAGCTGTCAGTGTGACATTCTTTGTTTTATACATCTAGCTGTCAGTGTGACATTCTTTGTGTTATACATCTAGTTGTCAGTGTAACATTCTTTGTTATAATCATCTAGCTGTCAGTGTGACATTCTTTGTTTTAAACATCTAGCTGTCAGTGTAGCATTTTTTGTTTTATACATCTAGCTGTCAGTGTAACATTCTTTGTTTTATATATCTAGCTGTCAGTGTGACATTCTTTGTTTTATACATCTAGCAGTAAGTGTGACATTCTTTGTTTTATACATCTAGCTGTCAGTGTGACATTCTTTGTTTTATACATCTAGCTGTCAGTGTAGCATTCTTTGTTTTATACATCTAGCTGTCTGTGTAGCATTCTTTGTTTTATACATCTAGCTGTCATTGTGGTATTCTTTGTTTTATACATCTAGCTGTCTGTGCGACATTCTTTGTTTTTTACATCTAGCTGTCAGTGTAGCATTCTTTGTTTTATACATCTAGCTGTCAGTGTGACATTCTTTGTTTTATACATCTAGCTGTCAGTGTGACATTCTTTGTTTTATACATTTAGCTGTCAGTGTGATATTCTTTGTTTTATGCATCTAGCTGTCAGGGTGACATTCTTTGTTTTATACATCTAGTTGTCTGTGTAGCATTCTTTGTTTTATACATCTAGCTGTCAGTGTAGCATTCTTTGTTTTAAACATCTAGCTGTCTGTGCGACATTCTTTGTTTTTTACATCTAGCTGTCAGTGTAGCATTCTTTGTTTTATACATTTAGCTGTCATTGTGGTATTCTTTGTTTTATAAATCTAGCTGTCAGTGTGACATTCTTTGTTTTATACATCTAGCTGTCAGTGTGACATTCTTTGTTTTATACATCTAGTTGTCATTGTGGTATTCTTTGTTTAATACATCTAGCTGTAAGTGTGACATTTTTTGTTTTATTCATCTAGCTGTCGGTGTGACATTCTTTGTTTTAAACATCTAGCTGTCAGTTCAGCATTTTTTGCTTAATACATCTAGCTGTCAGTGTGACATTCTTTGTTTTAAACATCTAGCTGTCATTGTGGTATTCTTTGTTTTATAAATCTAGCTGTCAGTGTGACATTCTTTGTTTTATACATCTAGCAGTAAGTGTAACATTCTTTGTTTTAAACATCTAGCTGTCAGTGTGACATTCTTTGTTTTATACATCTAACTGTCTGTGTAACATTCTTTGTTTTATACATCTAGTTGTCAGTGTGGCATTCTTTGTTTTATACATCTAGTTGTGAGTGTAACATTCTTTGTTTTATACATCTAGCTGTCAGTGTAACATTCTTTGTTTTATACATCTAGCTGTCAGTGTGACATTCTTTGTTTTATACATCTAGCTGTCAGTGTGACATTCTTTGTTTTATACATCTAGCTGTCAGTGTGACATTCTTTGTGTTATACATCTAGTTGTCAGTGTAACATTCTTTGCTATAAACATCTAGCTGTCAGTGTGACATTCTTTGTTTTAAACATCTAGCTGTCAGTGTAGCATTTTTTGTTTTATACATCTAGCTGTCAGTGTAACATTCTTTGTTTTATATATCTAGCTGTCAGTGTGACATTCTTTGTTTTATACATCTAGCAGTAAGTGTGACATTCTTTGTTTTATACATCTAGCTGTCAGTGTGACATTCTTTGTTTTATACATCTAGCTGTCAGTGTGACATTCTTTGTTTTATACATCTAGCTGTCAGTGTAGCATTCTTTGTTTTATACATCTAGCTGTCTGTGTAGCATTCTTCGTTTTATACATCTAGCTGTCATTGTGGTATTCTTTGTTTTATACATCTAGCTGTCTGTGCGACATTCTTTGTTTTTTACATCTAGCTGTCAGTGTAGCATTCTTTGTTTTATACATCTAGCTGTCAGTGTGACATTCTTTGTTTTATACATCTAGCTGTCAGTGTGACATTCTTTGTTTTATACATTTAGCTGTCAGTGTGATATTCTTTGTTTTATGCATCTAGCTGTCAGGGTGACATTCTTTGTTTTATACATCTAGTTGTCTGTGTAGCATTCTTTGTTTTATACATCTAGCTGTCAGTGTAGCATTCTTTGTTTTAAACATCTAGCTGTCTGTGCGACATTCTTTGTTTTTTACATCTAGCTGTCAGTGTAGCATTCTTTGTTTTATACATTTAGCTGTCATTGTGGTATTCTTTGTTTTATAAATCTAGCTGTCAGTGTGACATTCTTTGTTTTATACATCTAGCTGTCAGTGTGACATTCTTTGTTTTATACATCTAGTTGTCATTGTGGTATTCTTTGTTTAATACATCTAGCTGTAAGTGTGACATTCTTTGTTTTATTCATCTAGCTGTCGGTGTGACATTCTTTGTTTTAAACATCTAGCTGTCAGTGCAGCATTTTTTGCTTTATACATCTAACTGTCAGTGTGACATTCTATGTTTTAAACATCTAGCTGTCATTGTGGTATTCTTTGTTTTATAAATCTAGCTGTCAGTGTGACATTCTTTGTTTTATACATCTAGCAGTAAGTGTAACATTCTTTGTTTTAAACATCTAGCTGTCAGTGTGACATTCTTTGTTTTATACATCTAGCTGTCAGTGTGACATTCTTTGTTTTATACATCTAGCTGTCAGTGTGACATTCTTTGTGTTATACATCTAGTTGTCAGTGTAACATTCTTTGTTATAATCATCTAGCTGTCAGTGTGACATTCTTTGTTTTAAACATCTAGCTGTCAGTGTAGCATTTTTTGTTTTATACATCTAGCTGTCAGTGTAACATTCTTTGTTTTATATATCTAGCTGTCAGTGTGACATTCTTTGTTTTATACATCTAGCAGTAAGTGTGACATTCTTTGTTTTATACATCTAGCTGTCAGTGTGACATTCTTTGTTTTATACATCTAGCTGTCAGTGTAGCATTCTTTGTTTTATACATCTAGCTGTCTGTGTAGCATTCTTTGTTTTATACATCTAGCTGTCATTGTGGTATTCTTTGTTTTATACATCTAGCTGTCTGTGCGACATTCTTTGTTTTTTACATCTAGCTGTCAGTGTAGCATTCTTTGTTTTATACATCTAGCTGTCAGTGTGACATTCTTTGTTTTATACATCTAGCTGTCAGTGTGACATTCTTTGTTTTATACATTTAGCTGTCAGTGTGATATTCTTTGTTTTATGCATCTAGCTGTCAGGGTGACATTCTTTGTTTTATACATCTAGTTGTCTGTGTAGCATTCTTTGTTTTATACATCTAGCTGTCAGTGTAGCATTCTTTGTTTTAAACATCTAGCTGTCTGTGCGACATTCTTTGTTTTTTACATCTAGCTGTCAGTGTAGCATTCTTTGTTTTATACATTTAGCTGTCATTGTGGTATTCTTTGTTTTATAAATCTAGCTGTCAGTGTGACATTCTTTGTTTTATACATCTAGCTGTCAGTGTGACATTCTTTGTTTTATACATCTAGTTGTCATTGTGGTATTCTTTGTTTAATACATCTAGCTGTAAGTGTGACATTCTTTGTTTTATTCATCTAGCTGTCGGTGTGACATTCTTTGTTTTAAACATCTAGCTGTCAGTGCAGCATTTTTTGCTTTATACATCTAACTGTCAGTGTGACATTCTATGTTTTAAACATCTAGCTGTCATTGTGGTATTCTTTGTTTTATAAATCTAGCTGTCAGTGTGACATTCTTTGTTTTATACATCTAGCAGTAAGTGTAACATTCTTTGTTTTAAACATCTAGCTGTCAGTGTGACATTCTTTGTTTTATACATCTAACTGTCTGTGTAACATTCTTTGTTTTATACATCTAGTTGTCAGTGTGGCATTCTTTGTTTTATACATCTAGTTGTGAGTGTAACATTCTTTGTTTTATACATCTAGCTGTCAGTGTAACATTCTTTGTTTTATACATCTAGCTGTCAGTGTGACATTCTTTGTTTTATACATCTAGCTGTCAGTGTGACATTCTTTGTTTTATACATCTAGCTGTCAGTGTGACATTCTTTGTTTTATACATCTGGTTGTCAGTGTAACATTCTTTGCTATAAACATCTAGCTGTCAGTGTGACATTCTTTGTTTTAAACATCTAGCTGTCAGTGTAGCATTTTTTGTTTTATACATCTAGCTGTCAGTGTAACATTCTTTGTTTTATATATCTAGCTGTCAGTGTGACATTCTTTGTTTTATACATCTAGCTGTCAGTGTGACATTCTTTGTTTTATACATCTAGCTGTCAGTGTAGCATTCTTTGTTTTATACATCTAGCTGTCTGTGTAGCATTCTTTGTTTTATACATCTAGCTGTCAGTGTGACATTCTTTGTTTTATACATTTAGCTGTCAGTGTGATATTCTTTGTTTTATGCATCTAGCTGTCAGGGTGACATTCTTTGTTTTATACATCTAGTTTTCTGTGTAGCATTCTTTGTTTTATACATCTAGCTGTCAGTGTAGCATTCTTTGTTTTAAACATCTAGCTGTCTGTGCGACATTCTTTGTTTTTTACATCTAGCTGTCAGTGTAGCATTCTTTGTTTTATACATTTAGCTGTCATTGTGGTATTCTTTGTTTTATAAATCTAGCTGTCAGTGTGACATTCTTTGTTTTATACATCTAGCTGTCAGTGTGACATTCTTTGTTTTATACATCTAGTTGTCATTGTGGTATTCTTTGTTTAATACATCTAGCTGTAAGTGTGACATTCTTTGTTTTATTCATCTAGCTGTCGGTGTGACATTCTTTGTTTTAAACATCTAGCTGTCAGTGCAGCATTTTTTGCTTTATACATCTAGCTGTCAGTGTGACATTCTTTGTTTTAAACATCTAGCTGTCATTGTGGTATTCTTTGTTTTATAAATCTAGCTGTCAGTGTGACATTCTTTGTTTTATACATCTAGTTGTCAGTGTAACATTCTTTGTTATAAACATCTAGCTGTCAGTGTGACATTCTTTGTTTTAAACATCTAGCTGTCAATGTAGCATTTTTTGTTTTATACATCTAGCTGTCAGTGTAGCATTCTTTGTTTTATATATCTAGCTGTCAGTGTGACATTCTTTGTTTTATACATCTAGCAGTAAGTGTGATATTCTTTGTTTTATACATCTAGCAGTAAGTGTAACATTCTTTGTTTTAAACATCTAGCTGTCAGTGTGACATTCTTTGTTTTATACATCTAACTGTCTGTGTAACATTCTTTGTTTTATACATCTAGTTGTCAGTGTGGCATTCTTTGTTTTATACATCTAGTTGTGAGTGTAACATTCTTTGTTTTATACATCTAGCTGTCAGTGTAACATTCTTTGTTTTATACATCTAGCTGTCAGTGTGACATTCTTTGTTTTATACATCTAGCTGTCAGTGTGACATTCTTTGTTTTATACATCTAGCTGTCAGTGTGACATTCTTTGTTTTATACATCTAGTTGTCAGTGTAACATTCTTTGTTATAAACATCTAGCTGTCAGTGTGACATTCTTTGTTTTAAACATCTAGCTGTCAGTGTAGCATTTTTTGTTTTATACATCTAGCTGTCAGTGTAACATTCTTTGTTTTATATATCTAGCTGTCAGTGTGACATTCTTTGTTTTATACATCTAGCAGTAAGTGTGACATTCTTTGTTTTATACATCTAGCTGTCAGTGTGACATTCTTTGTTTTATACATCTAGCTGTCAGTGTGACATTCTTTGTTTTATACATCTAGCTGTCAGTGTAGCATTCTTTGCTTTATACATCTAGCTGTCTGTGTAGCATTCTTTGTTTTATACATCTAGCTGTCATTGTGGTATTCTTTGTTTTATACATCTAGCTGTCTGAGCGACATTCTTTGTTTTTTACATCTAGCTGTCAGTGTAGCATTCTTTGTTTTATACATCTAGCAGTAAGTGTAACATTCTTTGTTTTAAACATCTAGCTGTCAGTGTGACATTCTTTGTTTTATACATCTAACTGTCTGTGTAACATTCTTTGTTTTATACATCTAGTTGTCAGTGTGGCATTCTTTGTTTTATACATCTAGTTGTGAGTGTAACATTCTTTGTTTTATACATCTAGCTGTCAGTGTAACATTCTTTGTTTTATACATCTAGCTGTCAGTGTGACTTCTTTGTTTTATACATCTAGCTGTCAGTGTGACATTCTTTGTTTTATACATCTAGTTGTCAGTGTAACATTCTTTGTTATAAACATCTAGCTGTCAGTGTGACATTCTTTGTTTTAAACATCTAGCTGTCAGTGTAGCATTTTTTGTTTTATACATCTAGCTGTCAGTGTAACATTCTTTGTTTTATATATCTAGCTGTCAGTGTGACATTCTTTGTTTTATACATCTAGCAGTAAGTGTGACATTCTTTGTTTTATACATCTAGCTGTCAGTGTGACATTCTTTGTTTTATACATCTAGCTGTCTGTGCGACATTCTTTGTTTTTTACATCTAGCTGTCAGTGTAGCATTCTTTGTTTTATACATCTAGCTGTCAGTGTGACATTCTTTGTTTTATACATCTAGCTGTCAGTGTGACATTCTTTGTTTTATACATTTAGCTGTCATTGTGGTATTCTTTGTTTTATAAATCTAGCTGTCAGTGTGACATTCTTTGTTTTATACATCTAGCTGTCAGTGTGACATTCTTTGTTTTATACATCTAGTTGTCATTGTGGTATTCTTTGTTTAATACATCTAGCTGTAAGTGTGACATTCTTTGTTTTATTCATCTAGCTGTCGGTGTGACATTCTTTGTTTTAAACATCTAGCTGTCAGTTCAGCATTTTTTGCTTAATACATCTAGCTGTCAGTGTGACATTCTTTGTTTTTTACATCTAGCTGTCAGTGTAGCATTCTTTGTTTTATACATCTAGCTGTCAGTGTGACATTCTTTGTTTTATACATCTAGCTGTCAGTGTGACATTCTTTGTTTTATACATTTAGCTGTCAGTGTGATATTCTTTGTTTTATGCATCTAGCTGTCAGGGTGACATTCTTTGTTTTATACATCTAGTTGTCTGTGTAGCATTCTTTGTTTTATACATCTAGCTGTCAGTGTAGCATTCTTTGTTTTAAACATCTAGCTGTCTGTGCGACATTCTTTGTTTTTTACATCTAGCTGTCAGTGTAGCATTCTTTGTTTTATACATTTAGCTGTCATTGTGGTATTCTTTGTTTTATAAATCTAGCTGTCAGTGTGACATTCTTTGTTTTATACATATAGCTGTCAGTGTGACATTCTTTGTTTTATACATCTAGTGGTCATTGTGGTATTCTTTGTTTAATACATCTAGCTGTAAGTGTGACATTCTTTGTTTTATTCATCTAGCTGTCGGTGTGACATTCTTTGTTTTAAACATCTAGCTGTCAGTGCAGCATTTTTTGCTTTATACATCTAGCTGTCAGTGTGACATTCTTTGTTTTAAACATCTAGCTGTCATTGTGGTATTCTTTGTTTTATAAATCTAGCTGTCAGTGTAACATTCTTTGTTTTATACATCTAGCTGTCAGTGTGACATTCTTTGTTTTATACATCTAGCTGTCAGTGTGACATTCTTTGTTTTATACATCTAGCTGTCAGTGTGACATTCTTTGTTTTATACATCTAGTTGTCAGTGTGACATTCTTTGCTATAAACATCTAGCTGTCAGTGTGACATTCTTTGTTTTAAACATCTAGCTGTCAGTGTAGCATTTTTTGTTTTATACATCTAGCTGTCAGTGTAACATTCTTTGTTTTATATATCTAGCTGTCAGTGTGACATTCTTTGTTTTATACATCTAGCAGTAAGTGTGACATTCTTTGTTTTATACATCTAGCTGTCAGTGTGACATTCTTTGTTTTATACATCTAGCTGTCAGTGTGACATTCTTTGTTTTAAACATCTAGCTGTCAGTGTAGCATTCTTTGTTTTATACATCTAGCTGTCAGTGTGACATTCTTTGTTTTATACATCTAGCTGTCAGTGTGACATTCTTTGTTTTATACATCTAGCTGTCAGTGTGACATTCTTTGTTTTATACATCTAGCTGTCAGTGTGACATTCTTTGTTTTATACATTTAGCTGTCAGTGTGATATTCTTTGTTTTATGCATCTAGCTGTCAGGGTGACATTCTTTGTTTTATACATCTAGTTGTCTGTGTAGCATTCTTTGTTTTATACATCTAGCTGTCAGTGTAGCATTCTTTGTTTTAAACATCTAGCTGTCTGTGCGACATTCTTTGTTTTTTACATCTAGCTGTCAGTGTAGCATTCTTTGTTTTATACATTTAGCTGTCATTGTGGTATTCTTTGTTTTATAAATCTAGCTGTCAGTGTGACATTCTTTGTTTTATACATCTAGCTGTCAGTGTGACATTCTTTGTTTTATACATCTAGTTGTCATTGTGGTATTCTTTGTTTAATACATCTAGCTGTAAGTGTGACATTCTTTGTTTTATTCATCTAGCTGTCGGTGTGACATTCTTTGTTTTAAACATCTAGCTGTCAGTGCAGCATTTTTTGCTTTATACATCTAACTGTCAGTGTGACATTCTATGTTTTAAACATCTAGCTGTCATTGTGGTATTCTTTGTTTTATAAATCTAGCTGTCAGTGTGACATTCTTTGTTTTATACATCTAGCAGTAAGTGTAACATTCTTTGTTTTAAACATCTAGCTGTCAGTGTGACATTCTTTGTTTTATACATCTAGCTGTCAGTGTGACATTCTTTGTTTTATACATCTAGCTGTCAGTGTGACATTCTTTGTGTTATACATCTAGTTGTCAGTGTAACATTCTTTGTTATAATCATCTAGCTGTCAGTGTGACATTCTTTGTTTTAAACATCTAGCTGTCAGTGTAGCATTTTTTGTTTTATACATCTAGCTGTCAGTGTAACATTCTTTGTTTTATATATCTAGCTGTCAGTGTGACATTCTTTGTTTTATACATCTAGCAGTAAGTGTGACATTCTTTGTTTTATACATCTAGCTGTCAGTGTGACATTCTTTGTTTTATACATCTAGCTGTCAGTGTAGCATTCTTTGTTTTATACATCTAGCTGTCTGTGTAGCATTCTTTGTTTTATACATCTAGCTGTCATTGTGGTATTCTTTGTTTTATACATCTAGCTGTCTGTGCGACATTCTTTGTTTTTTACATCTAGCTGTCAGTGTAGCATTCTTTGTTTTATACATCTAGCTGTCAGTGTGACATTCTTTGTTTTATACATCTAGCTGTCAGTGTGACATTCTTTGTTTTATACATTTAGCTGTCAGTGTGATATTCTTTGTTTTATGCATCTAGCTGTCAGGGTGACATTCTTTGTTTTATACATCTAGTTGTCTGTGTAGCATTCTTTGTTTTATACATCTAGCTGTCAGTGTAGCATTCTTTGTTTTAAACATCTAGCTGTCTGTGCGACATTCTTTGTTTTTTACATCTAGCTGTCAGTGTAGCATTCTTTGTTTTATACATTTAGCTGTCATTGTGGTATTCTTTGTTTTATAAATCTAGCTGTCAGTGTGACATTCTTTGTTTTATACATCTAGCTGTCAGTGTGACATTCTTTGTTTTATACATCTAGTTGTCATTGTGGTATTCTTTGTTTAATACATCTAGCTGTAAGTGTGACATTTTTTGTTTTATTCATCTAGCTGTCGGTGTGACATTCTTTGTTTTAAACATCTAGCTGTCAGTTCAGCATTTTTTGCTTAATACATCTAGCTGTCAGTGTGACATTCTTTGTTTTAAACATCTAGCTGTCATTGTGGTATTCTTTGTTTTATAAATCTAGCTGTCAGTGTGACATTCTTTGTTTTATACATCTAGCAGTAAGTGTAACATTCTTTGTTTTAAACATCTAGCTGTCAGTGTGACATTCTTTGTTTTATACATCTAACTGTCTGTGTAACATTCTTTGTTTTATACATCTAGTTGTCAGTGTGGCATTCTTTGTTTTATACATCTAGTTGTGAGTGTAACATTCTTTGTTTTATACATCTAGCTGTCAGTGTAACATTCTTTGTTTTATACATCTAGCTGTCAGTGTGACATTCTTTGTTTTATACATCTAGCTGTCAGTGTGACATTCTTTGTTTTATACATCTAGCTGTCAGTGTGACATTCTTTGTGTTATACATCTAGTTGTCAGTGTAACATTCTTTGCTATAAACATCTAGCTGTCAGTGTGACATTCTTTGTTTTAAACATCTAGCTGTCAGTGTAGCATTTTTTGTTTTATACATCTAGCTGTCAGTGTAACATTCTTTGTTTTATATATCTAGCTGTCAGTGTGACATTCTTTGTTTTATACATCTAGCAGTAAGTGTGACATTCTTTGTTTTATACATCTAGCTGTCAGTGTGACATTCTTTGTTTTATACATCTAGCTGTCAGTGTGACATTCTTTGTTTTATACATCTAGCTGTCAGTGTAGCATTCTTTGTTTTATACATCTAGCTGTCTGTGTAGCATTCTTCGTTTTATACATCTAGCTGTCATTGTGGTATTCTTTGTTTTATACATCTAGCTGTCTGTGCGACATTCTTTGTTTTTTACATCTAGCTGTCAGTGTAGCATTCTTTGTTTTATACATCTAGCTGTCAGTGTGACATTCTTTGTTTTATACATCTAGCTGTCAGTGTGACATTCTTTGTTTTATACATTTAGCTGTCAGTGTGATATTCTTTGTTTTATGCATCTAGCTGTCAGGGTGACATTCTTTGTTTTATACATCTAGTTGTCTGTGTAGCATTCTTTGTTTTATACATCTAGCTGTCAGTGTAGCATTCTTTGTTTTAAACATCTAGCTGTCTGTGCGACATTCTTTGTTTTTTACATCTAGCTGTCAGTGTAGCATTCTTTGTTTTATACATTTAGCTGTCATTGTGGTATTCTTTGTTTTATAAATCTAGCTGTCAGTGTGACATTCTTTGTTTTATACATCTAGCTGTCAGTGTGACATTCTTTGTTTTATACATCTAGTTGTCATTGTGGTATTCTTTGTTTAATACATCTAGCTGTAAGTGTGACATTCTTTGTTTTATTCATCTAGCTGTCGGTGTGACATTCTTTGTTTTAAACATCTAGCTGTCAGTGCAGCATTTTTTGCTTTATACATCTAACTGTCAGTGTGACATTCTATGTTTTAAACATCTAGCTGTCATTGTGGTATTCTTTGTTTTATAAATCTAGCTGTCAGTGTGACATTCTTTGTTTTATACATCTAGCAGTAAGTGTAACATTCTTTGTTTTAAACATCTAGCTGTCAGTGTGACATTCTTTGTTTTATACATCTAGCTGTCAGTGTGACATTCTTTGTTTTATACATCTAGCTGTCAGTGTGACATTCTTTGTGTTATACATCTAGTTGTCAGTGTAACATTCTTTGTTATAATCATCTAGCTGTCAGTGTGACATTCTTTGTTTTAAACATCTAGCTGTCAGTGTAGCATTTTTTGTTTTATACATCTAGCTGTCAGTGTAACATTCTTTGTTTTATATATCTAGCTGTCAGTGTGACATTCTTTGTTTTATACATCTAGCAGTAAGTGTGACATTCTTTGTTTTATACATCTAGCTGTCAGTGTGACATTCTTTGTTTTATACATCTAGCTGTCAGTGTAGCATTCTTTGTTTTATACATCTAGCTGTCTGTGTAGCATTCTTTGTTTTATACATCTAGCTGTCATTGTGGTATTCTTTGTTTTATACATCTAGCTGTCTGTGCGACATTCTTTGTTTTTTACATCTAGCTGTCAGTGTAGCATTCTTTGTTTTATACATCTAGCTGTCAGTGTGACATTCTTTGTTTTATACATCTAGCTGTCAGTGTGACATTCTTTGTTTTATACATTTAGCTGTCAGTGTGATATTCTTTGTTTTATGCATCTAGCTGTCAGGGTGACATTCTTTGTTTTATACATCTAGTTGTCTGTGTAGCATTCTTTGTTTTATACATCTAGCTGTCAGTGTAGCATTCTTTGTTTTAAACATCTAGCTGTCTGTGCGACATTCTTTGTTTTTTACATCTAGCTGTCAGTGTAGCATTCTTTGTTTTATACATTTAGCTGTCATTGTGGTATTCTTTGTTTTATAAATCTAGCTGTCAGTGTGACATTCTTTGTTTTATACATCTAGCTGTCAGTGTGACATTCTTTGTTTTATACATCTAGTTGTCATTGTGGTATTCTTTGTTTAATACATCTAGCTGTAAGTGTGACATTCTTTGTTTTATTCATCTAGCTGTCGGTGTGACATTCTTTGTTTTAAACATCTAGCTGTCAGTGCAGCATTTTTTGCTTTATACATCTAACTGTCAGTGTGACATTCTATGTTTTAAACATCTAGCTGTCATTGTGGTATTCTTTGTTTTATAAATCTAGCTGTCAGTGTGACATTCTTTGTTTTATACATCTAGCAGTAAGTGTAACATTCTTTGTTTTAAACATCTAGCTGTCAGTGTGACATTCTTTGTTTTATACATCTAACTGTCTGTGTAACATTCTTTGTTTTATACATCTAGTTGTCAGTGTGGCATTCTTTGTTTTATACATCTAGTTGTGAGTGTAACATTCTTTGTTTTATACATCTAGCTGTCAGTGTAACATTCTTTGTTTTATACATCTAGCTGTCAGTGTGACATTCTTTGTTTTATACATCTAGCTGTCAGTGTGACATTCTTTGTTTTATACATCTAGCTGTCAGTGTGACATTCTTTGTTTTATACATCTGGTTGTCAGTGTAACATTCTTTGCTATAAACATCTAGCTGTCAGTGTGACATTCTTTGTTTTAAACATCTAGCTGTCAGTGTAGCATTTTTTGTTTTATACATCTAGCTGTCAGTGTAACATTCTTTGTTTTATATATCTAGCTGTCAGTGTGACATTCTTTGTTTTATACATCTAGCTGTCAGTGTGACATTCTTTGTTTTATACATCTAGCTGTCAGTGTAGCATTCTTTGTTTTATACATCTAGCTGTCTGTGTAGCATTCTTTGTTTTATACATCTAGCTGTCAGTGTGACATTCTTTGTTTTATACATTTAGCTGTCAGTGTGATATTCTTTGTTTTATGCATCTAGCTGTCAGGGTGACATTCTTTGTTTTATACATCTAGTTTTCTGTGTAGCATTCTTTGTTTTATACATCTAGCTGTCAGTGTAGCATTCTTTGTTTTAAACATCTAGCTGTCTGTGCGACATTCTTTGTTTTTTACATCTAGCTGTCAGTGTAGCATTCTTTGTTTTATACATTTAGCTGTCATTGTGGTATTCTTTGTTTTATAAATCTAGCTGTCAGTGTGACATTCTTTGTTTTATACATCTAGCTGTCAGTGTGACATTCTTTGTTTTATACATCTAGTTGTCATTGTGGTATTCTTTGTTTAATACATCTAGCTGTAAGTGTGACATTCTTTGTTTTATTCATCTAGCTGTCGGTGTGACATTCTTTGTTTTAAACATCTAGCTGTCAGTGCAGCATTTTTTGCTTTATACATCTAGCTGTCAGTGTGACATTCTTTGTTTTAAACATCTAGCTGTCATTGTGGTATTCTTTGTTTTATAAATCTAGCTGTCAGTGTGACATTCTTTGTTTTATACATCTAGCAGTAAGTGTAACATTCTTTGTTTTAAACATCTAGCTGTCAGTGTGACATTCTTTGTTTTATACATCTAACTGTCTGTGTAACATTCTTTGTTTTATACATCTAGTTGTCAGTGTGGCATTCTTTGTTTTATACATCTAGTTGTGAGTGTAACATTCTTTGTTTTATACATCTAGCTGTCAGTGTAACATTCTTTGTTTTATACATCTAGCTGTCAGTGTGACATTCTTTGTTTTATGCATCTAGCTGTCAGTGTGACATTCTTTGTTTTATACATCTAGCTGTCAGTGTGACATTCTTTGTTTTATACATCTAGTTGTCAGTGTAACATTCTTTGTTATAAACATCTAGCTGTCAGTGTGACATTCTTTGTTTTAAACATCTAGCTGTCAGTGTAGCATTTTTTGCTTTATACATCTAGCTGTCAGTGTAACATTCTTTGTTTTATATTTCTAGCTGTCAGTGTGACATTCTTTGTTTTATACATCTAGCAGTAAGTGTGACATTCTTTGTTTTATACATCTAGCTGTCAGTGTGACATTCTTTGTTTTATACATCTAGCTGTCAGTGTGACATTCTTTGTTTTATACATCTAGCTGTCAGTGTAGCATTCTTTGTTTTATACATCTAGCTGTCTGTGTAGCATTCTTTGTTTTATACATCTAGCTGTCATTGTGGTATTCTTTGTTTTATACATCTAGCTGTCTGTGCGACATTCTTTGTTTTTTACATCTAGCTGTCAGTGTAGCATTCTTTGTTTTATACATCTAGCTCTCAGTGTGACATTCTTTGTTTTATACATCTAGCTGTCAGTGTGACATTCTTTGTTTTATACATTTAGCTGTCAGTGTGATATTCTTTGTTTTATGCATCTAGCTGTCAGGGTGACATTCTTTGTTTTATACATCTAGTTGTCTGTGTAGCATTCTTTGTTTTATACATCTAGCTGTCAGTGTAGCATTCTTTGTTTTAAACATCTAGCTGTCTGTGCGACATTCTTTGTTTTTTACATCTAGCTGTCAGTGTAGCATTCTTTGTTTTATTCATTTAGCTGTCATTGTGGTATTCTTTGTTTTATAAATCTAGCTGTCAGTGTGACATTCTTTGTTTTAAACATCTAGCTGTCAGTGTGACATTCTTTGTTTTATACATCTAGTTGTCATTGTGGTATTCTTTGTTTAATACATCTAGCTGTCAGTGTGACATTCTTTGTTTTATACATCTAGCTGTCATTGTGGTATTCTTTGTTTAATACATCTAACTGTCAGTGTGGTATTCTTTGTTTTATACATCTAGCTGTCAGTGTGACATTCTTTGTTTTATACATCTAGTTGTCAGTGTAACATTCTTTGTTATAAACATCTAGCTGTCAGTGTGAAATTCTTTGCTTTATACATCTAGCTGTCAGTTTAACATTTTTTGTTTTATATATCTAGCTGTCGGTGTGACATTCTTTGTTTTATACATATAGCTGTCAGTGTGGTATTCTTTGTTTTATACATCTAGCTGTCAGTGTGACATTCTTTGTTTTAAACATCTTGCTGTCAGTGTGACATTCTTTGTTATATACATCTAGCTGTCAGTGTAACATTCTTTGTTTTATAAATCTAGCTGTCAGTGTGACATTCTTTGTTTTATACATCTAGCTGTCAGTGTGACATTCTTTGTTTTATACATCTAGTTGTCATTGTGGTATTCTTTGTTTAATAAATCTAGCTGTAAGTGTGACATTCTTTGTTTTATTCATCTAGCTGTCGGTGTGACATTCTTTGTTTTAAACATCTAGCTGTCAGTGCAGCATTTTTTGCTTTATACATCTAACTGTCAGTGTGACATTCTTTGTTTTAAACATCTAGCTGTCATTGTGGTATTCTTTGTTTTATAAATCTAGCTGTCAGTGTGACATTCTTTGTTTTATACATCTAGCAGTAAGTGTAACATTCTTTGTTTTAAACATCTAGCTGTCAGTGTGACATTCTTTGTTTTATACATCTAACTGTCTGTGTAACATTCTTTGTTTTATACATCTAGTTGTCAGTGTGGCATTCTTTGTTTTATACATCTAGTTGTGAGTGTAACATTCTTTGTTTTATACATCTAGCTGTCAGTGTAACATTCTTTGTTTTATACATCTAGCTGTCAGTGTGACATTCTTTGTTTTATACATCTAGCTGTCAGTGTGACATTCTTTGTTTTATACATCTAGCTGTCAGTGTGACATTCTTTGTTTTATACATCTGGTTGTCAGTGTAACATTCTTTGCTATAAACATCTAGCTGTCAGTGTGACATTCTTTGTTTTAAACATCTAGCTGTCAGTGTAGCATTTTTTGTTTTATACATCTAGCTGTCAGTGTAACATTCTTTGTTTTATATATCTAGCTGTCAGTGTGACATTCTTTGTTTTATACATCTAGCAGTAAGTGTGACATTCTTTGTTTTATACATCTAGCTGTCAGTGTGACATTCTTTGTTTTATACATCTAGCTGTCAGTGTGACATTCTTTGTTTTATACATCTAGCTGTCAGTGTAGCATTCTTTGTTTTATACATCTAGCTGTCTGTGTAGCATTCTTTGTTTTATACATCTAGCTGTCAGTGTGACATTCTTTGTTTTATACATTTAGCTGTCAGTGTGATATTCTTTGTTTTATGCATCTAGCTGTCAGGGTGACATTCTTTGTTTTATACATCTAGTTGTCTGTGTAGCATTCTTTGTTTTATACATCTAGCTGTCAGTGTAGCATTCTTTGTTTTAAACATCTAGCTGTCTGTGCGACATTCTTTGTTTTTTACATCTAGCTGTCAGTGTAGCATTCTTTGTTTTATACATTTAGCTGTCATTGTGGTATTCTTTGTTTTATAAATCTAGCTGTCAGTGTGACATTCTTTGTTTTATACATCTAGCTGTCAGTGTGACATTCTTTGTTTTATACATCTAGTTGTCATTGTGGTATTCTTTGTTTAATACATCTAGCTGTAAGTGTGACATTCTTTGTTTTATTCATCTAGCTGTCAGTTTGACATTCTTTGTTTTAAACATCTAGCTGTCAGTGCAGCATTTTTTGCTTTATACATCTAGCTGTCAGTGTGACATTCTTTGTTTTAAACATCTAGCTGTCATTGTGGTATTCTTTGTTTTATAAATCTAGCTGTCAGTGTGACATTCTTTGTTTTATACATCTAGCAGTAAGTGTAACATTCTTTGTTTTAAACATCTAGCTGTCAGTGTGACATTCTTTGTTTTATACATCTAACTGTTTGTGTAACATTCTTTGTTTTATACATCTAGTTGTCAGTGTGGCATTCTTTGTTTTATACATCTAGTTGTGAGTGTAACATTCTTTGTTTTATACATCTAGCTGTCAGTGTAACATTCTTTGTTTTATACATCTAGCTGTCACTGTGACATTCTTTGTTTTATACATCTAGCTGTCAGTGTGACATTCTTTGTTTTATACATCTAGCTGTCAGTGTGACATTCTTTGTTTTATACATCTAGTTGTCAGTGTAACATTCTTTGTTATAAACATCTAGCTGTCAGTGTGACATTCTTTGTTTTAAACATCTAGCTGTCAGTGTAGCATTTTTTGTTTTATACATCTAGCTGTCAGTGTAACATTCTTTGTTTTATATTTCTAGCTGTCAGTGTGACATTCTTTGTTTTATACATCTAGCAGTAAGTGTGACATTCTTTGTTTTATACATCTAGCTGTCAGTGTGACATTCTTTGTTTTATACATCTAGCTGTCAGTGTGACATTCTTTGTTTTATACATCTAGCTGTCAGTGTAGCATTCTTTGTTTTATACATCTAGCTGTCTGTGTAGCATTCTTTGTTTTATACATCTAGCTGTCATTGTGGTATTCTTTGTTTTATACATCTAGCTGTCTGTGCGACATTCTTTGTTTTTTACATCTAGCTGTCAGTGTAGCATTCTTTGTTTTATACATCTAGCTGTCAGTGTGACATTCTTTGTTTTATACATCTAGCTGTCAGTGTGACATTCTTTGTTTTATACATTTAGCTGTCAGTGTGATATTCTTTGTTTTATGCATCTAGCTGTCAGGGTGACATTCTTTGTTTTATACATCTAGTTGTCTGTGTAGCATTCTTTGTTTTATACATCTAGCTGTCAGTGTAGCATTCTTTGTTTTAAACATCTAGCTGTCTGTGCGACATTCTTTGTTTTTTACATCTAGCTGTCAGTGTAGCATTCTTTGTTTTATACATTTAGCTGTCATTGTGGTATTCTTTGTTTTATAAATCTAGCTGTCAGTGTGACATTCTTTGTTTTATACATCTAGCTGTCAGTGTGACATTCTTTGTTTTATACATCTAGTTGTCATTGTGGTATTCTTTGTTTAATACATCTAGCTGTAAGTGTGACATTCTTTGTTTTATTCATCTAGCTGTCGGTGTGACATTCTTTGTTTTAAACATCTAGCTGTCAGTGCAGCATTTTTTGCTTTATACATCTAACTGTCAGTGTGACATTCTATGTTTTAAACATCTAGCTGTCATTGTGGTATTCTTTGTTTTATAAATCTAGCTGTCAGTGTGACATTCTTTGTTTTATACATCTAGCAGTAAGTGTAACATTCTTTGTTTTAAACATCTAGCTGTCAGTGTGACATTCTTTGTTTTATACATCTAACTGTCTGTGTAACATTCTTTGTTTTATACATCTAGTTGTCAGTGTGGCATTCTTTGTTTTATACATCTAGTTGTGAGTGTAACATTCTTTGTTTTATACATCTAGCTGTCAGTGTAACATTCTTTGTTTTATACATCTAGCTGTCAGTGTGACATTCTTTGTTTTATACATCTAGCTGTCAGTGTGACATTCTTTGTTTTATACATCTAGCTGTCAGTGTGACATTCTTTGTTTTATACATCTGGTTGTCAGTGTAACATTCTTTGCTATAAACATCTAGCTGTCAGTGTGACATTCTTTGTTTTAAACATCTAGCTGTCAGTGTAGCATTTTTTGTTTTATACATCTAGCTGTCAGTGTAACATTCTTTGTTTTATATATCTAGCTGTCAGTGTGACATTCTTTGTTTTATACATCTAGCTGTCAGTGTGACATTCTTTGTTTTATACATCTAGCTGTCAGTGTAGCATTCTTTGTTTTATACATCTAGCTGTCTGTGTAGCATTCTTTGTTTTATACATCTAGCTGTCAGTGTGACATTCTTTGTTTTATACATTTAGCTGTCAGTGTGATATTCTTTGTTTTATGCATCTAGCTGTCAGGGTGACATTCTTTGTTTTATACATCTAGTTTTCTGTGTAGCATTCTTTGTTTTATACATCTAGCTGTCAGTGTAGCATTCTTTGTTTTAAACATCTAGCTGTCTGTGCGACATTCTTTGTTTTTTACATCTAGCTGTCAGTGTAGCATTCTTTGTTTTATACATTTAGCTGTCATTGTGGTATTCTTTGTTTTATAAATCTAGCTGTCAGTGTGACATTCTTTGTTTTATACATCTAGCTGTCAGTGTGACATTCTTTGTTTTATACATCTAGTTGTCATTGTGGTATTCTTTGTTTAATACATCTAGCTGTAAGTGTGACATTCTTTGTTTTATTCATCTAGCTGTCGGTGTGACATTCTTTGTTTTAAACATCTAGCTGTCAGTGCAGCATTTTTTGCTTTATACATCTAGCTGTCAGTGTGACATTCTTTGTTTTAAACATCTAGCTGTCATTGTGGTATTCTTTGTTTTATAAATCTAGCTGTCAGTGTGACATTCTTTGTTTTATACATCTAGCAGTAAGTGTAACATTCTTTGTTTTAAACATCTAGCTGTCAGTGTGACATTCTTTGTTTTATACATCTAACTGTCTGTGTAACATTCTTTGTTTTATACATCTAGTTGTCAGTGTGGCATTCTTTGTTTTATACATCTAGTTGTGAGTGTAACATTCTTTGTTTTATACATCTAGCTGTCAGTGTAACATTCTTTGTTTTATACATCTAGCTGTCAGTGTGACATTCTTTGTTTTATGCATCTAGCTGTCAGTGTGACATTCTTTGTTTTATACATCTAGCTGTCAGTGTGACATTCTTTGTTTTATACATCTAGTTGTCAGTGTAACATTCTTTGTTATAAACATCTAGCTGTCAGTGTGACATTCTTTGTTTTAAACATCTAGCTGTCAGTGTAGCATTTTTTGTTTTATACATCTAGCTGTCAGTGTAACATTCTTTGTTTTATATTTCTAGCTGTCAGTGTGACATTCTTTGTTTTATACATCTAGCAGTAAGTGTGACATTCTTTGTTTTATACATCTAGCTGTCAGTGTGACATTCTTTGTTTTATACATCTAGCTGTCAGTGTGACATTCTTTGTTTTATACATCTAGCTGTCAGTGTAGCATTCTTTGTTTTATACATCTAGCTGTCTGTGTAGCATTCTTTGTTTTATACATCTAGCTGTCATTGTGGTATTCTTTGTTTTATACATCTAGCTGTCTGTGCGACATTCTTTGTTTTTTACATCTAGCTGTCAGTGTAGCATTCTTTGTTTTATACATCTAGCTCTCAGTGTGACATTCTTTGTTTTATACATCTAGCTGTCAGTGTGACATTCTTTGTTTTATACATTTAGCTGTCAGTGTGATATTCTTTGTTTTATGCATCTAGCTGTCAGGGTGACATTCTTTGTTTTATACATCTAGTTGTCTGTGTAGCATTCTTTGTTTTATACATCTAGCTGTCAGTGTAGCATTCTTTGTTTTAAACATCTAGCTGTCTGTGCGACATTCTTTGTTTTTTACATCTAGCTGTCAGTGTAGCATTCTTTGTTTTATTCATTTAGCTGTCATTGTGGTATTCTTTGTTTTATAAATCTAGCTGTCAGTGTGACATTCTTTGTTTTAAACATCTAGCTGTCAGTGTGACATTCTTTGTTTTATACATCTAGTTGTCATTGTGGTATTCTTTGTTTAATACATCTAGCTGTCAGTGTGACATTCTTTGTTTTATACATCTAGCTGTCATTGTGGTATTCTTTGTTTAATACATCTAACTGTCAGTGTGGTATTCTTTGTTTTATACATCTAGCTGTCAGTGTGACATTCTTTGTTTTATACATCTAGTTGTCAGTGTAACATTCTTTGTTATAAACATCTAGCTGTCAGTGTGAAATTCTTTGCTTTATACATCTAGCTGTCAGTTTAACATTTTTTGTTTTATACATCTAGCTGTCGGTGTGACATTCTTTGTTTTATACATATAGCTGTCAGTGTGGTATTCTTTGTTTTATACATCTAGCTGTCAGTGTGACATTCTTTGTTTTAAACATCTTGCTGTCAGTGTGACATTCTTTGTTATATACATCTAGCTGTCAGTGTAACATTCTTTGTTTTATAAATCTAGCTGTCAGTGTGACATTCTTTGTTTTATACATCTAGCTGTCAGTGTGACATTCTTTGTTTTATACATCTAGTTGTCATTGTGGTATTCTTTGTTTAATAAATCTAGCTGTAAGTGTGACATTCTTTGTTTTATTCATCTAGCTGTCGGTGTGACATTCTTTGTTTTAAACATCTAGCTGTCAGTGCAGCATTTTTTGCTTTATACATCTAACTGTCAGTGTGACATTCTTTGTTTTAAACATCTAGCTGTCATTGTGGTATTCTTTGTTTTATAAATCTAGCTGTCAGTGTGACATTCTTTGTTTTATACATCTAGCAGTAAGTGTAACATTCTTTGTTTTAAACATCTAGCTGTCAGTGTGACATTCTTTGTTTTATACATCTAACTGTCTGTGTAACATTCTTTGTTTTATACATCTAGTTGTCAGTGTGGCATTCTTTGTTTTATACATCTAGTTGTGAGTGTAACATTCTTTGTTTTATACATCTAGCTGTCAGTGTAACATTCTTTGTTTTATACATCTAGCTGTCAGTGTGACATTCTTTGTTTTATACATCTAGCTGTCAGTGTGACATTCTTTGTTTTATACATCTAGCTGTCAGTGTGACATTCTTTGTTTTATACATCTGGTTGTCAGTGTAACATTCTTTGCTATAAACATCTAGCTGTCAGTGTGACATTCTTTGTTTTAAACATCTAGCTGTCAGTGTAGCATTTTTTGTTTTATACATCTAGCTGTCAGTGTAACATTCTTTGTTTTATATATCTAGCTGTCAGTGTGACATTCTTTGTTTTATACATCTAGCAGTAAGTGTGACATTCTTTGTTTTATACATCTAGCTGTCAGTGTGACATTCTTTGTTTTATACATCTAGCTGTCAGTGTGACATTCTTTGTTTTATACATCTAGCTGTCAGTGTAGCATTCTTTGTTTTATACATCTAGCTGTCTGTGTAGCATTCTTTGTTTTATACATCTAGCTGTCAGTGTGACATTCTTTGTTTTATACATTTAGCTGTCAGTGTGATATTCTTTGTTTTATGCATCTAGCTGTCAGGGTGACATTCTTTGTTTTATACATCTAGTTGTCTGTGTAGCATTCTTTGTTTTATACATCTAGCTGTCAGTGTAGCATTCTTTGTTTTAAACATCTAGCTGTCTGTGCGACATTCTTTGTTTTTTACATCTAGCTGTCAGTGTAGCATTCTTTGTTTTATACATTTAGCTGTCATTGTGGTATTCTTTGTTTTATAAATCTAGCTGTCAGTGTGACATTCTTTGTTTTATACATCTAGCTGTCAGTGTGACATTCTTTGTTTTATACATCTAGTTGTCATTGTGGTATTCTTTGTTTAATACATCTAGCTGTAAGTGTGACATTCTTTGTTTTATTCATCTAGCTGTCAGTGTGACATTCTTTGTTTTAAACATCTAGCTGTCAGTGCAGCATTTTTTGCTTTATACATCTAGCTGTCAGTGTGACATTCTTTGTTTTAAACATCTAGCTGTCATTGTGGTATTCTTTGTTTTATAAATCTAGCTGTCAGTGTGACATTCTTTGTTTTATACATCTAGCAGTAAGTGTAACATTCTTTGTTTTAAACATCTAGCTGTCAGTGTGACATTCTTTGTTTTATACATCTAACTGTTTGTGTAACATTCTTTGTTTTATACATCTAGTTGTCAGTGTGGCATTCTTTGTTTTATACATCTAGTTGTGAGTGTAACATTCTTTGTTTTATACATCTAGCTGTCAGTGTAACATTCTTTGTTTTATACATCTAGCTGTCAGTGTGACATTCTTTGTTTTATACATCTAGCTGTCAGTGTGACATTCTTTGTTTTATACATCTAGCTGTCAGTGTGACATTCTTTGTTTTATACATCTAGTTGTCAGTGTAACATTCTTTGTTATAAACATCTAGCTGTCAGTGTGACATTCTTTGTTTTAAACATCTAGCTGTCAGTGTAGCATTTTTTGTTTTATACATCTAGCTGTCAGTGTAACATTCTTTGTTTTATATTTCTAGCTGTCAGTGTGACATTCTTTGTTTTATACATCTAGCAGTAAGTGTGACATTCTTTGTTTTATACATCTAGCTGTCAGTGTGACATTCTTTGTTTTATACATCTAGCTGTCAGTGTGACATTCTTTGTTTTATACATCTAGCTGTCAGTGTAGCATTCTTTGTTTTATACATCTAGCTGTCTGTGTAGCATTCTTTGTTTTATACATCTAGCTGTCATTGTGGTATTCTTTGTTTTATACATCTAGCTGTCTGTGCGACATTCTTTGTTTTTTACATCTAGCTGTCAGTGTAGCATTCTTTGTTTTATACATCTAGCTCTCAGTGTGACATTCTTTGTTTTATACATCTAGCTGTCAGTGTGACATTCTTTGTTTTATACATTTAGCTGTCAGTGTGATATTCTTTGTTTTATGCATCTAGCTGTCAGGGTGACATTCTTTGTTTTATTCATCTAGTTGTCTGTGTAGCATTCTTTGTTTTATACATCTAGCTGTCAGTGTAGCATTCTTTGTTTTAAACATCTAGCTGTCTGTGCGACATTCTTTGTTTTTTACATCTAGCTGTCAGTGTAGCATTCTTTGTTTTATACATTTAGCTGTCATTGTGGTATTCTTTGTTTTATAAATCTAGCTGTCAGTGTGACATTCTTTGTTTTAAACATCTAGCTGTCAGTGTGACATTCTTTGTTTTATACATCTAGTTGTCATTGTGGTATTCTTTGTTTAATACATCTAGCTGTCAGTGTGACATTCTTTGTTTTATACATCTAGCTGTCATTGTGGTATTCTTTGTTTAATACATCTAACTGTCAGTGTGGTATTCTTTGTTTTATACATCTAGCTGTCAGTGTGACATTCTTTGTTTTATACATCTAGTTGTCAGTGTAACATTCTTTGTTATAAACATCTAGCTGTCAGTGTGAAATTCTTTGCTTTATACATCTAGCTGTCAGTTTAACATTTTTTGTTTTATACATCTAGCTGTCGGTGTGACATTCTTTGTTTTATACATCTAGCTGTCAGTGTGGTATTCTTTGGTTTATACATCTAGCTGTCAGTGTGACATTCTTTGTTTTATACATCTAGCTGTCAGTGTGACATTCTTTGTTTTAAACATCTTGCTGTCAGTGTGACATTCTTTGTTATATACATCTAGCTGTCAGTGTAACATTCTTTGTTTTATACATCTAGCTGTCAGTGTGACATTCTTTGTTTTAAACATCTAGCTGTCAGTGTGACATTCTTTGTTTTATACATCTAGCTATCAGTGTGACATTCTTTGTTTTAAACATCTTGCTGTCAGTGTGACATTCTTTGTTTTAAACATCTAGCTGTCGGTGTAGCATTTTTTGTTTTATACATCTAGCTGTCAGTGTGACATTCTTTGTTTTATGCATCTAGCTGTCAGTGTGACATTCTTTGTTTTAAACATCTAGCTGTCAGTGCATCATTTTTTGCTTTATACATCTAGCTGTCAGTGTGACATTCTTTGTTTTAAACATCTAGCTGTCATTGTGGTATTCTTTGTTTTATAAATCTAGCTGTCAGTGTGACATTCTTTGTTTTATACATCTAGCAGTAAGTGTAACATTCTTTGTTTTAAACATCTAGCTGTCAGTGTGACATTCTTTGTTTTATACATCTAACTGTCTGTGTAACATTCTTTGTTTTATACATCTAGTTGTCAGTGTGGCATTCTTTGTTTTATACATCTAGTTGTGAGTGTAACATTCTTTGTTTTATACATCTAGCTGTCAGTGTAGCATTCTTTGTTTTATACATCTAGCTGTCAGTGTGACATTCTTTGCTTTATACATCTAGCTGTCAGTGTGACATTCTTTGTTTTATACATCTAGCTGTCAGTGTGACATTCTTTGTTTTATACATCTAGTTGTCAGTGTAACATTCTTTGTTATAAACATCTAGCTGTCAGTGTGACATTCTTTGTTTTAAACATCTAGCTGTCAGTGTAGCATTTTTTGTTTTATACATCTAGCTGTCAGTGTAACATTCTTTGTTTTATATATCTAGCTGTCAGTGTGACATTCTTTGTTTTATACATCTAGCAGTAAGTGTGGCATTCTTTGTTTTATACATCTAGCTGTCAGTGTGACATTCTTTGTTTTATACATCTAGCTGTCAGTGTGACATTCTTTGTTTTATACATCTAGCTGTCAGTGTGACATTCTTTGTTTTATACATCTAGCAGTAAGTGTGACATTCTTTGTTTTATACATCTATCTGTCAGTGTGACATTCTTTGCTTTTATACATCTAGCTGTCAGTGTGACATTCTTTGTTTTATAGATCTAGCTGTCAGTGTGACATTCTTTGTTTTATACATCTAGCTGTCAGTGTGACATTCTTTGTTTTATACATCTATCTGTCAGTGTGACATTCTTTGCTTTTATACATCTAGCTGTCAAGTTACATTTCAGACTTTTCTATGTACATTTTTGTGTGTAATATCTTTATTCTCAATAAACCATATACATAAGTAAAGAGATGATATGTATGTATAATATTTACAGTAAGAAATATTTTCCTCCATTAAAATTATTTGGTTCAGACGAGCTATACATGATTTCACCTATAAAAATAAGGGCCGTGCTAACAAAGGTGTCTTAGTACGGTCTTATGACATATCTTAGTTCTAAGTCGGATTAATGAAAATGTCCTAAATTGCGATATGTCCTAAAATTTATCCTAAAGTTAGGACACCAAAATAGGTATCCAAAGAGTGTTTTAGGATAATCCTAAGTTAGGATAGCTTCTTTTTCTGCTCATTTTGGTACAGAAGTACAGAATGTATTACACGGAACAGTTACGTACAAAATAATGGATAGACAAAGATTTACTTTCAATTCATAAAAAAAATCTGCACGTTTTTATCCTTTAACCCTTTTGAATAACTGATGATGTGACACGTTGACATCTTGAAAACAGCTCACTTGGCTAAAAGTTTAATGTAAAGTACATGTATTGATTAAAATTTACCATTACTTTCGTTGATATTATTTTATTAAATTATTATCAGATTTTATTAGGTTTATATACATTTCTTATCTAAAAATCACAATCAAATCAATGTAATATATAAATTAAATAAAATTTAATCTTATTATTATATTTTTTATGTGAACTTTTGCGTAACACATTAATGTTTGTAGTATTTATATTTATATTATTCTTTCTTTATACAAATCAGCTCGTATTCATATTTACGATTATGTCTAGGACATCTTAAACGAAGATAGTGGTAAGACAGCTTTGATATACAATCTCAAACATGTCCTAGGATAATCCATGTCTTACGACATATCTTAGGATACTTTCATTAACACGGCCCCAGCTGGATTTTAAAGGGATATTGTCTACCAGCTGCGTAATTTTTTCATACCCAAAATTATTGTCGATTTCCGTACTGACCTTCATAAAATGAAGATTAAACACCGAATTATTGATGAATACGCTTGTTTTTTCGACTAAAAAAGCTGACCATCGTTACCGGAAGCTAATTAATTATGCACTGACCTGGGCGAGGCCAACTCTATTTATTTATCTATTTTTATGTCAGTAGCCCGGATGCTGCAGCATGGATATTGAGGCAAGTTTCTATAAAAGTTGAGGAAAAAAGCTATTTGCGAACCGATTGTATCTAAAAGACGTAGAATAAATAATTTCTGTATCAGGAATAGATTTTCTTTGATGAAAACTACATGCCTTAACAGATTCAGACGATATTTCCACGATAACCATTGAAAACATGCCAGGAGGCACCCCATGGGGACAAGCTCAACTACGTATTTTCGATCGGAAATTTTTGCCGGCGTTAAAAATAAATAAATCAGTTTTTTTCTTCTTATAAAATATGAAGTTGTTCCCCGAGATTTTGATACACGTGTTAAATTAATTTAATTTAGCCAGTTTTACCGACAATATGAAAACAGAGACATACATGTAGAACACAGTGAAATACAGGTCTGATGAAAACGAATGACGTAGCCAGTGTTGTTTTATTTGTTAATTGACTGGAATGTTTCAGAGAAATTTGGGCTGGATTAGAAACAAAAGAGACCTGATTTCTAGTTCCACAAGACAGTTGCTGCAAAATAATATAGGACTGACCATTTACCTTGAAGGGGGCTATGTCACGTTTTTTTCGCCGTAGAAATGTTTTCTTCAGACGCCACAGAAATCATATTTTCTTATTTTCCGGCGAAGTGCCAATCTAATTAAAACAAGGTGAACTGTGATCTAATGCTCACTTATGATACCCCTCCCATGAAGCTTGTGACCAAATACCAGATTTCTGCCATCAATAGTTGTTGAGAAAAATGTGCATATATGTTCAATGTGGATAAAAACCAACTAAGTCGGCAAACAGGAAGTAGGAATCTGATGGTTCCAAAAACGCTTCCCACGATATGGCATACCTATGTGAAGCTTGTGACCAAATATCAGATTTCTGCCATCAATAGTTGCTGAGAAAAATGTGACGAAAAATACTTTGGAAGGACGGACGGACAGAGGTAAAACAGTATACCCCCTCCCCCTTCGGGGAGCGGGGGTATTATTAGATCTAAAATAGGGAGCAAGTGCGTAGATCTAATTTTAATTAGATTGGCGAAGTGCTGGAATAATTTTTTTTCTTCAAAATTTTGTATATGATTATACTGTGAAAATGGCAAGTATATGAATATACTGTGAAAATGTCAAGTCGGAATATATTTTTTTCTCCTGTCAAGCCGAATGTTTTTCTTCAAGATTCAGAATCAAAATAATTTTTTAGGAAAAAAAACATAAAATTAAAATTTAATAGCTTGAGGGGTAAATTGATAAAAAAAAATTGCAAGACCAAAATGGTTCTCCCATATACCAACAAAAAACGAAATAAAACTGTGGTCATAAGAAAGTCCCACGAGAAAATCTTTCCTTCCAAAATAAGACTTTTTTATTTCTCTAAACTGAATTTGTGCAAACTATTTCACTTATAATGAATTATATTTCTTTTTTAAATAGAGCTCATTTTTCTAGATGAATGTATAACCATCTGTCTTTACTCTGTTTTTATTAAAAAAATCTCTTGTCTTTATTACAGGACTTTGATCGGATTGTCCTTGATGAGGCAGTGTTGGGGGTTGCTAGAATGTTTGGAGAGGAACTTGTAGTAATGCCCCATGACGAGGATTACAACAAATCCAATAGGTATGCAGCCTACCGCCAGTATACCATTTGGGCACATGGCCGACTTGGAGCTGGGGTCAGACGTGTGATCCCAAGCTGCTGTACTTGGAAAATTAGGGACAAATATCCTGATCTATATGGACAATACATTTCTAGACGATTTAATTAAAACTTGTTCATGAAATATTTTGTATTTTATCCCATATACCCTAATGATAAAGTTTACCACTTGCTTCCCTATGGTCGGTGGTTGTCCAGGTACTCTGGCTTCCTCCACCACTAAAACTGGTCGCCATGATATAGCTGAAATATTGCTGAAAGTGGCTTTAAAACACCAAAAATAAAAAATAAATCAACCCTAATGAGTTGTTAATTTCACAAGTTGGTCAGTTGGAATTGTAAATTTAATTTGAAAGTTTTGCCATCTTATTATTGTTTTTTGTTCTATCAGCACTGACTTCTTCTAAAATGGACTGACAGTCTTTTATATAATTCAAAACCAAACTTGGCAGAGATGTTTTCTATGAGGTCCTTCACAAGAGTTGTTACTTTTGTGCAGATTCGTCAAAAAACATGGCCACCATGTGACTTTAAAATTCTGATTGGTTGATTTTCAAGAAACTTCTTCTCAAGAACCGCTGAAGGGATTGAATTGAAATCTGGTATATATGTTCCTATGAATGTCTTTAACATGTGTTGTTACTGTTTGCACCATTTGAAAATTCAAAATGGCCACCAGCGGAGGTCAAAGTTTACATTGAAACCCTATGGGAAACAACATTTTCATCTGCTTGAGAACAGCCAAACAGAATTTAACCAAACTTGGCAGAGATGTTTCTTGTGAGGTCCTAAAAAGTTGTCATGGTTTGTACTAACTAGACCAACACACTGAGTGCTATCATTATTGTGCATTGGACAATTTGTAATGCCCATTATCCTGACTTGGGTACTTTTCTGCTCTAAATGTGCATAACTTCTGTTAGACCAGGAAAAACAAAGAGTGACAATCTAAATTTATTTTATGCGACAATATAGTCAATTGTTTTGTCTTGGTATTCAAATCTGGATTGCTGAGATGTAACAATATTATCCTGAGTTGAAGGTTGTGGAATTGGTGCAAGATAGACCGAGATTCTTCTGGGATCATCTACTTCCAACTGCACACGTTAATTCATTCCTTTATTATCTTGCAGTCTCATACAAATGATGACCCTTAATAGTCTTGGAACATAGGAATATGACTTGTCAGCTTTAACAGGCTGCACAGACCATCTAGCTGTCTTTTTGTTGTAACTTCTCTGCCACCTGAAGTAGAAAAATACATACAATGTAATTCACAAGAATAAAACAATAGAATTGAGATTATGATCTATGGAGCCCTAACTTTCAATTCAAGATGAATATCTCGAATGCATAGTGAATGAGCAACTAAACATATCCTTACAAGTCCACTTTATGAAGGATTTGAGTGATTTGTAGACAGATTTTAGGTTGTGGTCATCCCTCAAGAAGTTCTACGGCAGTCATCACGAGCTGGTCAATGGTTACAGGGTGTCTGTTACCCAAATCAGAACTGATCTTCATTTGTTGTTGATGTCTTTCCCTTCATCGGATGGGACTTCTACCGGACTTGACCATGGACAACGCAGCGGGTTTGAGACTTTTGATTGACCCTTCTGAAGCCTATGATCAAATATCAGATTGCTGCCATAAATAATTACTGAGAAAAATGTTATGAACATCTTGGGACGAACGGACGGACAGAGGTAAAACAGTATACCCCCCCCCCCCTTCCAGTGGAGCGGGGGTATAATAAAGCTCCTATGACATATGATCATGCATGGTTCTGTTATTAGGACAAAATCTCAAGTATGTAAGTTACAACTGAAACATGAAATTAACATGACAAACCTTAGAGTGAAGTTGAGGCTAGGTTCAAAATCTCCATCGTCGGAATCATCACCAACATCACTGCCCTCTTCAGTAATATCTATTGAGAGACTGTAAGAATAAAAAATAATTGTTTATTACAGTGTATGTGTATAATATCGAAACAAATTTTGTTATATGGTTCTGATGTGCAGCTGTATAACGAAAAAACTTTTCAAAATAATATTAAATCTATATACATGTATCCAGCACACATCTACACAACCCAATATAAAGAGACAAAATTACATCAAAGTTCCAGGAAAAAATTTGGTGCGCCAATTCTGTCCCAGTTTGGTTTCATTCCCGTAAGTAGCTAAGGAAGACTGGCCATTTCAGCTTGTGGATTGATGAAAATGTAACGATGACGCAGAAGCCAACATGATCCCTATATAATATAGCTACTAGTAGTATCACTATGCAAGCCACAATAATTAATAGGAAACTGTTATACAAGTGACTGTGTTGAACAATATTGACAATGTTACCTTTAAACATAATGTAGAATATGTCTAATCTTTAACAAAATGAACATACTCAAATGGGTTCACAAATGAACTCGATTTCTCCAGTTTCATCCGTTTCGTTGAAATGTGATGGCTGCTCATTTCTTCTACTCTAGAAATACCTTGGTCAGAATATCTAAATCAAAAGTACAAATATCAATCACTACAAAATCACATTTGTCTGAAATTACCAGTTTTTGTAGTAATTTGCCTAAAAAATTAAGATAATTTTACAAAAACCTGCATGATTTTAACACAGACATGGGCCATCGGTCTATTGTTAAATTCACACACTGTGAAACATGCAAATTGCTATGGATCTTCACATTATTTCTTAAAAATCTTGTTTATAAATCATACTTACAAGATCCAAACTAAACAAGGGCAAAGCGTGGCGTATCCCCTCGCCTAAAAATTTGACCCAGTGACCTTGACCTTTGACTTTGAAAATCAATAAGGTTCCAGATTCTCTTAAGGACTAAGTATGTACCAAGTTTGGTCAAAATCCATTGAAGGATGTTGATTCTAGAGTGTTCACAAGGATGTTACGCAGTAAAAATTTGAGCCTGTGACCTTGATCTTTGACATACATGTACGACCTTGAAAATCAATAGGGTTGCAGATTCTCTTAAGGGCTAAGTATGTACCAAGTTTGGTCAAAATCCATTGAAGGATGTTATGCAGTAAAAATTTTACCCTGTAACCTTGACCTTGAAAATCAATAGGGTTTCAAATTCTCTTAAGGACTAAGTATGTACCAAGTTTGGTCAAAATCCATTGAAGGATGTTGATTCTAGAGTGTTCACAAGGATGTGACGGAGGGACGGACGGACGGTAGCGTTACTATATCCCTTTGCAACTTCGTTGGCGAGGGGATAAAAAGCAGTTCAAATGACAATTCTTTAAATAGAAAGCCTTTATATGAAAAATACATATTGATTTCCCTCTATCATGTCTATGTTGATAATTCTAAGATAGTAAAGTTTGGCTCCCTGAACTAAAAATTATGTCCAAAATTGTTGAAATGTAGTAAAAAACTAGTTAATGTATTGTTTTTAGAATAGTCAAGAAATAAACTTGGTTTGCATAAGGAAATTGAAAACGATTTTCATTTAGTCATAGTCTAAAATATGCAGTTCAGGACATTTCAGTAAAATTTTATAGTCACATATATAGAAAAGTTTCTGAAACTTGCAAATTTCTATGGATCTTCATATTATTTTTTAAAAACCTTGTTTATGTATCATACTTACAGGATCCAAACTAAAAATGCTACTGAAATGACACTTATTTAAATGGAAAGCTTTTTATATAAAAGATACATACTGATTTTCCACTATGGTGATAATTCACAGACAGGAAGATATAATTTTGGCTCCCATAACAAAGTTTTATGTTCAAACTTGTTGAAAAGTACTTTTAACCTTATTTATGTAATGTATTTCCAGTACCCAAGATATAAATTTGTTTGCATAGAGGAATTGAAAATGATTTTCATTTAGCCATGGTCTAAAATATGCATTTTAGGACATTTCTGAAATTTTCAGTAACATTTTGTAGTCGTATATAAAAAAAGTTCTGAAACTTGAAAATTTCAATGGATATTCATATCATTTCTTCAAAACCTTGTTTATAATTATACTTACAGGATCCAAACTAAAAGTGCAATTGAAATGAAGCTTCTTTAAATAGAAAGCTTTTATTTGAAAAATACATACTGATTTTCCATTATAGTGATAATTCGCAGAAAGTAAGGTACATACTTTTGGTTCCCAAAACTAAGATTCATGTCCAAGTTGTTGAAATTTGATAAAATTAAAAGCCAAATTATATGTTGCATATCAAAGAAATAAATTTGCTTGAATAAAAAGAACTTTATAGGGTTTTCATTAAGCCATGTACAGTTTTAATTCTTGCATTAAAAATGAATTGATTCGATATATTTTTTTAAATTGATAATAATAAACTGCATTGCCATTGATATCATTTTTGCACTCCCATTTCCCCTTTGCTGGCCTCTTAAAATTTGTGTTTGTTTACCTCGCAAATACGGCCGTTTTATGCTACTCCTGGACAATAATTTGTTGTTGCCAGGTGCAAAATTACATATATTGATTAATATCTACCGAAAATGATCATAGGCATCATCATAAATTCATAAAATATGAAAAACGATTGAGAAAAGAAGGCAACATGCTCGGCTTACCTATCAACAATAATCAAGCATTTCCTCGAGTTCGCTCCATCCAACGGCAACGGTCCAACTGATCCCATATATCCTGCATTTGTTCCATTTGGAAGATACTTCACTTCTATTCCTCTTTATCTCTGAATCCGTCAAAGTCCGCTTTCTTCCACGCGTTGACAGTTTCTCTTTTGCCCAAGAACCACATGTTGTTCATTGTTTCTAAACAGTGCGCATGCTCAAGACGTGTTCCCATAGAAGGCCATATGAACAGATTTGAATATTGTCATCCAGACAATAATTCTGATAACGATAGTTTTGGGTCTTTTTTGTCAAAAAATCGTATCTTTTGCAACATAACTCGGTGTTAATCTTCATTTTATGAAGGTCAGTACGGAAATCGACAATAATTTTGAGTATGAAAAAATTACGCAGCTTGTAGACAATATCCCTTTAAACTTAATACAATATTGTATGTACAAGAACGTGGACATTCACCCACAGGCGCTCGTGACAACATGGACATTATGTGTGCTCACCCACAGGCGCTCGTGACACGAAAATACCATCCCACATTTTTAACTTTCTGTTTGCATTTTTATTTTGAAGTTAAATTCAGGAAAAAGAGATTAAATAATAAAGAAATTTTATTGAACATAAATATATTAAAAGAAAGTTTGAAAAAGGGGGGTGGTAATTCCGTGCCACGACCGCCTGTGTACTCACCCAGCTATATTTGAGGTTTGACATTTTACTCACATGTGACAGCATCATTTCACATAGAAGGGAGGTTTGGGCCCATAAAACTAGCTTAACCCTGCCACTTTTTATTGAAGTACCTGTCCCAAGCCAATAAAGTGAGTGGGTATGTATTTGTGTGTTAAGGGTATTGAATTTATCTCTGTTTTTACGATTTGTCTATTAGAATTTAGAATTGTTCTGGTAGTGTGGTATTTTATTGTTGTTTTTTAGTATAGTATTTTATTGTTGTTTTTTCTTCATTTCATTCCAAATCAATAATAAAATGAACAATTAATCAAACAATATGATGATTTTTTATTGTTTTATGGTGTTAATCGCCTTCTTTCAAAAATATTTCAGTTATATCGTGGCGGTCAGTTTTATTGGTGGAGGAGATCAGAGAAATCCACGTGTCGCAAACCACCGACAAACTTATCATAAAATGTTGTATACCTCGCCCTGATTGAGATTCGAACATCAGTGGTGATAGGCACTGATTGCATAGGTAGTTGTATATCCAACTACCATACGATCACGACGTCCCCATTTAACAGTTACATCTGAAAACTATTTTTGTTTGTTGCATGTGATATCTCACTCACAGCATGACAAAATATCTGACGTATTTTGAAATTCAAAGTTGAAAATAAACGATTATTAAATATAGTCTAATTGTTACAGGGGTATCATTTCAATTTAATTTTCACATTTAAAATTATTCGGTGCAGACGAATCAAACATGCGGAAGGTCTGGCTTCCTCCACCAATAAAACTGACCGCCACGATATACGGTAATTGAAATATGATTGCAAATGGCGCTAAGCACCCCCACCACACCGAACCAAACATGCATCAGTGGAAACTATTACAATGATATTTTTGTGTTATTGCAATAAATGTCTTTAATTCAATCATAAACGTTGAAATTTCAACAATTATTGCAACAATTTTTTTTTTTATATTTATATTTTCTTTTGGGACGATTTATTGCACCCTAAGAACATATTCTCTATACCTATGTATATGGTTTGTTGAGAAATAAAGATATATATAAAAACTTTTTTTTTAAATTTAGAGCAATCAGACTACCGTTGATTTAATTCTTTATTTATTTGGTAATTGAGTTGTTTGTCCTTCTTTGATTCAGATTACCCCTTTGATATCTTCTAACTATCCTTGCAATTTTGATCATGAAATGAAATACCTCAATAGAAAAAGTCAAAAACATTTTTGTAATAATATTTATTTTACTGCACTGTATGTGATGAATGTAATGTTAGTATTAAGGGCAACATCTTTAGTACGTGGCCATTGTGTTGTCTGTCATTCATGTCATTCATAATTACGATTTCTGATTACCCTTTGGTATCTTCAAACTTTTCTTAATATCCGACATGCCCTCTACCGGATTATTTGATAACAATGATGAAACAGGTCCGCTAACCAAATATAAAGACCACAATTCCTTGTCAATATTGTTCCAGGAGTTAGTAGGATCTACACTCATTTCGAGCCTATAATGGTCATCATGATTATTCTCCAGCCAAATCTCCTAACCCTTGGTTGTGCCTAATCTGAGATCATGTATATATTTTAGTATATGCCTTGCTTCTGTTACGTAGGAGCAGCTAAATATGCTAAATATATACTGGAGTAAATGAAAAAAAGCACCAGTTAACTTCCTATGTTAAGATTTGTTTTGTCTCTTGTGACCCTCTTCAATCACTGCTACTTGCATTTCTATTCTATTTACATTTGAGCCTAATAGTTGTGTTAGTTCAATGTAAATTGGTATCTGAGACATGCAAATGCAATGATGGATGTATGCTAGACCAGAGTAGTACTAGAAATCCACTATTGTCAACATTTATACATTCTATAAATAATAAAAGGGACCGTCGTAGTCGTGGTCGTATAGTAGGTGGATCTACAGCTACCTGTGCAATTAGTGCCTATCACCTCTGAAGTTGTGAGATCGAACCCCGTTCATGGCGAGATGTACTTGATACAACATTATGTGATAACATTTGTCAGTAACTTGCGAAAGGTCGGTGGTTTTCACCGGGTTCTCCGGTTTCCTCCACCCATTAAACTGACCGCCACGATATTATAGGAATAAAAGCATTTTTTCCGGAGTTTATTGATGTATCCTACCGTGACATCTGCTCGGTCATGCAATAATGTCGGTCATTTGTTTTGATTTACAATTCTCGCGCAGCACGAGACCAATGACGTCATTCTGTATATTCATAGCGTACATAAACACAAAGGGAATACTTTTCAACGTCAAAATTACAAGATGAGATTAAAACAGAAAAGTTTGAATTGAATAAATTCCATGCAAGTAAAAAAGATCCTTTTTACTAATGTCTTTTTTTCCTGATCATTATGCTTGTTAAATATGTTTCCATCGATGTTATTCCCCAAACATTTGTATTTTTCCGGTTTGTTGACATAATCTTCATCACTGTTCATGACGGTTTCTGGAATGTAGGCCAAGCAAATTGTATTTTAAAATAATTTGAAAATATGATGATTGATCATTCAGATTCCACCATTTCTAGAAAATGGCCGATTTTACCGAGAAAATACCTGCAAGTGCTCTCCATTAGTCACAAAATGGCAGATTATTTTGCATTTCCACTGCTGCTTTAATAACAAATATACCCCTTACTTCTTGGGGTAATGAAATGAAATTCACAGAGAAGATCGAAAAAGAATTAATTTAACAGCAATAATCAAAATTTATAGCATAAATTGAACAGAGAATTAAATTAAACCAGACAGAAAAATGAGATTGTCTGGGTAAAAAAAAACTGTCATTATTACAAATAGCATCAACAAAACTGTATTGTTACCACTCTGTGATAATAAATGTGATTAAAATAAATTGAAATCAGTCATTAATTGTTTTACCAAAATATGTCGGTCTAATAGATTGTATTGACAAAAGCAAAAACACCAAATTCACTGGATTACATACTTTTTATGTGGGTAAGCAAGTTTAATATTTGAATCAAATAATTAATTTTTAATATTTCAATTTCAAACTATTTAAAAAAACATCTTTTGAAATTTTTCAGACAAATCAATTACACTGAAAAAGCTAAAATACTGTACTTTCTTAATCTGGTTTACTTTTTAAGTTTGGTTGGCCTATGACAAAATCATGTGCTTTATTGAACTTTGACCGACTTTATGTGACGTCATACGACGCCATTTGGAAAAGGGAGGGTAAACAAATATGGGTCAGTATGTAATTATTATCGATCTTTTTTCCATGGAACTTTACACATGTGAGCAAGAATAGATGAGGAACATAATTAAAAAGAAAAACATGTTTACTTTTCAAACATGAAAAAAATAATCAAACATTATCCAATGACTGACCGACTTATTGTCAGACGAGGATATAACCTGGACCAATTCACTCACAAACAAATAAATATATAAGTTTGTGAGTGACTTGGTCCAGGTTATACATCAATAAACTCCGGAAAAAATGCGTTTAATCCTTATAATTCTGTAAGTAAGTTTTTTTTCTTCATTTGTTTTGAAAATTTACCTTTGGGGATCCCCAGTACGCACACATACATTCCATCGATGTGTGTCGGCCATGAATAACAAAATGAACTAACCTTATTTCCTACTTTAAACTAGACGGTGATGTAATTAAGTTACCGATATTTTCCAATTTGATGGCATTTTGCATTTAGCTACTCAAACAAGTAAAATGCCCACAACATCGTAAAATAAATCAGTAACCAGCTTGTGTCAATCAGCGTCCCTTGTAAACAACGTCACAGGATGACGATATATTACAAAAGTCAAAGTCGATAGATGGTTGTCTTAAGTATTTTTTCCGGAAATTTTTTTTATGTCAACAATACAAGCTTTTTTTTCATTGGCATTTATTTTTTTATTTCATATCTAACAATAATTGTCGATTATTAAAAATAAACATTGTTTCTTTTATCTTTTTTTATTATCGGGAATCCAAGCCGCTATTTTGTTTACATTACGAAAAAAGTAGTCCGCTGAACATCGTCTATCGAAAAATAAACTGACAAAACACCGCCTCCATAAGCGCTTATACCCAATCAGAGTATAGGATTTCCAATTATGTAAATCATATAAGAATTATAACTGAAATATTGTTGAAAGTGGAGTTAAGCACCATAAACCAAGCCATAAATAATACATATAGGTGCTGTATTCAGTAGACTGTATTTATTTGGGAATCATGTTTCCTAGAATAAACTGCATCATATTGTCTGAAGCCTAATAATTGTTTTTATTATTAGTTTGTTTTTATAGTTCTATAGTTACCATACGAACCGTTGACATTGGGAATGAATGCTTCCTGCTGTTCTTTGCACACTTCTTTGGTCTGTCGTAAGATTTCCACTTCTTGCTCTGTCTCACGGTGATCATATATCACTTTGGTCTGTCGTAAGATTTCCACTTCTTGCTCTGTCTCATGCTGATCATATATCACTTTGGTCTGTCGTAAGATTTCCACTTCTTGCTCTGTCTCATGCTGATCATATATCACTTTGGTCTGTCGTAAGATTTCCACTTCTTGTTCCGTCTCATGATGATCATATATCACTTTGGTCTGTCGTAAGATTTCCACTTCTTGCTCTGTCTCATGTTGATCATATATTACTTTGGTCTGTCGTAAGATTTCCACTTCTTGCTCTGTCTCATGTTGATCATATATCACTTTGGTCTGTCGTAAGATTTCCACTTCTTGCTCTGTCTCATGTTGATCATATATCACTTTGGTCTGTCGTAAGATTTCCACTTCTTGCTCTGTCTCATGTTGATCATATATCACTTTGGTCTGTCGTAAGATTTCCACTTCTTGCTCTGTCTCATGTTGATCATATATCACTTTGGTCTGTCGTAAGATTTCCACTTCTTGCTCTGTCTCGTGTTGATCATATATCACTTTGGTCTGTCGTAAGATTTCCACTTCTTGCTCTGTCTCATGCTGATCATATATCACTTTTGTCTGTCGTAAGATTTCCACTTCTTGTTCTGTCTCATGATGATCATATATCACTTTGGTCTGTCGTAAGATTTCCACTTCTTGCTCTGTCTCATGATGATCATATATCACTTTGGTCTGTCGTAAGATTTCCACTTCTTGCTCTGTCTCATGATGATCATATATCACTTTGGTCTGTCGTAAGATTTCCACTTCTTGCTCTGTCTCATGATGATCATATATCACTTTGGTCTGTCGTAAGATTTCCACTTCTTGCTCTGTCTCATGTTGATCATATATCACTTTGGTCTGTCGTAAGATTTCCACTTCTTGCTCCGTCTCATGTTGATCATATATCACTTTGGTCTGTCGTAAGATTTCCACTTCTTGCTCTGTCTCATGTTGATCATATATCACTTTGGTCTGTCGTAAGATTTCCACTTCTTGCTCTGTCTCATGATGATCATATATCACTTTGGTCTGTCGTAAGATTTCCACTTCTTGCTCTGTCTCATGTTGATCATATATCACTTTGGTCTGTCGTAAGATTTCCACTTCTTGCTCTGTCTCATGTTGATCATATATCACTTTGGTCTGTCGTAAGATTTCCACTTCTTGCTCTGTCTCATGTTGATCATATATCACTTTGGTCTGTCGTAAGATTTCCACTTCTTGCTCTGTCTCGTGTTGATCATATATCACTTTGGTCTGTCGTAAGATTTCCACTTCTTGCTCTGTCTCACGGTGATCATATATCACTTTGGTCTGTCGTAAGATTTCCACTTCTTGCTCTGTCTCATGCTGATCATATATCACTTTGGTCTGTCGTAGGATTTCCACTTCTTGCTCTGTCTCATGATGATCATATATCACTTTGGTCTGTCGTAAGATTTCCACTTCTTGTTCCGTCTCATGATGATCATATATCACTTTGGTCTGTCGTAAGATTTCCACTTCTTGCTCTGTCTCATGTTGATCATATATCACTTTGGTCTGTCGTAAGATTTCCACTTCTTGCTCTGTCTCATGTTGATCATATATCACTTTGGTCTGTCGTAAGATTTCCACTTCTTGCTCTGTCTCATGTTGATCATATATCACTTTGGTCTGTCGTAAGATTTCCACTTCTTGCTCTGTCTCATGTTGATCATATATCACTTTGGTCTGTCGTAAGATTTCCACTTCTTGCTCTGTCTCATGTTGATCATATATCACTTTGGTCTGTCGTAAGATTTCCACTTCTTGCTCTGTCTCGTGTTGATCATATATCACTTTGGTCTGTCGTAAGATTTCCACTTCTTGCTCTGTCTCATGTTGATCATATATCACTTTGGTCTGTCGTAAGATTTCCACTTCTTGCTCTGTCTCATGATGATCATATATCACTTTGGTCTGTCGTAAGATTTCCACTTCTTGCTCTGTCTCATGTTGATCATATATCACTTTGGTCTGTCGTAAGATTTCCACTTCTTGCTCTGTCTCATGTTGATCATATATCACTTTGGTCTGTCGTAAGATTTCCACTTCTTGCTCTGTCTCATGTTGATTATATATCACTTTGGTCTGTCGTAAGATTTCCACTTCTTGCTCTGTCTCATGATGATCATATATCACTTTGGTCTGTCGTAAGATTTCCACTTCTTGCTCTGTCTCATGTTGATCATATATCACTTTGGTCTGTCGTAAGATTTCCACTTCTTGCTCTGTCTCATGTTGATCATATATCACTTTGGTCTGTCGTAAGATTTCCACTTCTTGCTCTGTCTCATGTTGATCATATATCACTTTGGTCTGTCGTAAGATTTCTACTTCTTGCTCTGTCTCGTGTTGATCATATATCACTTTGGTCTGTCGTAAGATTTCCACTTCTTGCTCTATCTCATGTTGATCATATATCACTTTGGTCTGTCGTAAGATTTCCACTTCTTCCTCTGTCTCATGTTGATCATATATCACTTTGGTCTGTCGTAAGATTTCCACTTCTTGCTCTGTCTCATGCTGATCATATATCACTTTGGTCTGTCGTAAGATTTCCATTTCTTGCTCTGTCTCATGATGATCATATATCACTTTGGTCTGTCGTAAGATTTCCACTTCTTGCTCTGTCTCATGATGATCATATATCACTTTGGTCTGTCGTAAGATTTCCACTTCTTGCTCTGTCTCATGATGATCATATATCACTTTGGTCTGTCGTAAGATTTCCACTTCTTGCTCTGTCTCATGTTGATCATATATCACTTTGGTCTGTCGTAAGATTTCCACTTCTTGCTCTGTCTCATGTTGATCATATATCACTTTGGTCTGTCGTAAGATTTCCACTTCTTGCTCTGTCTCATGTTGATCATATATCACTTTGGTCTGTCGTAAGATTTCCACTTCTTGCTCGGTCTCATGATGATCATATATCACTTTGGTTTGTCGTAAGATTTCCACTTCTTGCTCTGTCTCATGTTGATCATATATCACTTTGGTCTGTCGTAAGATTTCCACTTCTTGCTCTGTCTCATGTTGATCATATATCACTTTGGTCTGTCGTAAGATTTCCACTTCTTGCTCTGTCTCATGATGATCATATATCACTTTGGTCTGTCGTAAGATTTCCACTTCTAGCTCTGTCTCATGTTGATCATATATCACTTTGGTCTGTCGTAAGATTTCCACTTCTTGCTCTGTCTCATGTTGATCATATATCTCTTTGGTCTGTCGTAAGATTTCCACTTCTTGCTCTGTCTCATGTTGATCATATATCTCTTTGGTCTGTCGTAAGATTTCCACTTCTTGCTCTGTCTCATGTTGATCATATATCACTTTGGTCTGTCGTAAGATTTCCACTTCTTGCTCTGTCTCATGTTGATCATATATCACTTTGGTCTGTCGTAAGATTTCCACTTCTTGCTCTGTCTCGTGTTGATCATATATCACTTTGGTCTGTCGTAAGATTTCCACTTCTTGCTCTGTCTCACGGTGATCATATATCACTTTGGTCTGTCGTAAGATTTCCACTTCTTGCTCTGTTTCATGCTGATCATATATCACTTTGGTCTGTCGTAAGATTTCCACTTCTTGCTCTGTCTCATGATGATCATATATCACTTTGGTCTGTCGTAAGATTTCCACTTCTTGTTCCGTCTCATGATGATCATATATCACTTTGGTCTGTCGTAAGATTTCCACTTCTTGCTCTGTCTCATGTTGATCATATATCACTTTGGTCTGTCGTAAGATTTCCACTTCTTGCTCTGTCTCATGTTGATCATATATCACTTTGGTCTGTCGTAAGATTTCCACTTCTTGCTCTGTCTCATGTTGATCATATATCACTTTGGTCTGTCGTAAGATTTCCACTTCTTGCTCTGTCTCATGTTGATCATATATCACTTTGGTCTGTCGTAAGATTTCCACTTCTTGCTCTGTCTCATGTTGATCATATATCACTTTGGTCTGTCGTAAGATTTCCACTTCTTGCTCTGTCTCGTGTTGATCATATATCACTTTGGTCTGTCGTAAGATTTCCACTTCTTGCTCTGTCTCATGTTGATCATATATCACTTTGGTCTGTCGTAAGATTTCCACTTCTTGCTCTGTTTCATGTTGATCATATATCTCTTTGATCTGTCGTAAGATTTCCACTTCTTGCTCTGTCTCATGCTGATCATATATCACTTTGGTCTGTCGTAAGATTTCCACTTCTTGTTCTGTCTCATGATGATCATATATCACTTTGGTCTGTCGTAAGATTTCCACTTCTTGCTCGGTCTCATGATGATCATATATCACTTTGGTCTGTCGTAAGATTTCCACTTCTTGCTCTGTCTCATGTTGATCATATATCACTTTGGTCTGTCGTAAGATTTCCACTTCTTGCTCTGTCTCATGTTGATCATATATCACTTTGGTCTGTCGTAAGATTTCCACTTCTTGCTCTGTCTCATGATGATCATATATCACTTTGGTCTGTCGTAAGATTTCCACTTCTAGCTCTGTCTCATGTTGATCATATATCACTTTGGTCTGTCGTAAGATTTCCACTTCTTGCTCTGTCTCATGTTGATCATATATCTCTTTGGTCTGTCGTAAGATTTCCACTTCTTGCTCTGTCTCATGTTGATCATATATCTCTTTGGTCTGTCGTAAGATTTCCACTTCTTGCTCTGTCTCATGTTGATCATATATCACTTTGGTCTGTCGTAAGATTTCCACTTCTTGCTCTGTCTCATGTTGATCATATATCACTTTGGTCTGTCGTAAGATTTCCACTTCTTGCTCTGTCTCGTGTTGATCATATATCACTTTGGTCTGTCGTAAGATTTCCACTTCTTGCTCTGTCTCACGGTGATCATATATCACTTTGGTCTGTCGTAAGATTTCCACTTCTTGCTCTGTTTCATGCTGATCATATATCACTTTGGTCTGTCGTAAGATTTCCACTTCTTGCTCTGTCTCATGATGATCATATATCACTTTGGTCTGTCGTAAGATTTCCACTTCTTGTTCCGTCTCATGATGATCATATATCACTTTGGTCTGTCGTAAGATTTCCACTTCTTGCTCTGTCTCATGTTGATCATATATCACTTTGGTCTGTCGTAAGATTTCCACTTCTTGCTCTGTCTCATGTTGATCATATATCACTTTGGTCTGTCGTAAGATTTCCACTTCTTGCTCTGTCTCATGTTGATCATATATCACTTTGGTCTGTCGTAAGATTTCCTCTTCTTGCTCGGTCTCATGTTGATCATATATCACTTTGGTCTGTCGTAAGATTTCCACTTCTTGCTCTGTCTCATGTTGATCATATATCACTTTGGTCTGTCGTAAGATTTCCACTTCTTGCTCTGTCTCGTGTTGATCATATATCACTTTGGTCTGTCGTAAGATTTCCACTTCTTGCTCTGTCTCGTGTTGATCATATATCACTTTGGTCTGTCGTAAGATTTCCACTTCTTGCTCTGTCTCATGTTGATCATATATCACTTTGGTCTGTCGTAAGATTTCCACTTCTTGCTCTGTCTCATGTTGATCATATATCTCTTTGGTCTGTCGTAAGATTTCCACTTCTTGCTCTGTCTCATGCTGATCATATATCACTTTGGTCTGTCGTAAGATTTCCACTTCTTGTTCTGTCTCATGATGATCATATATCACTTTGGTCTGTCATAAGATTTCCACTTCTTGCTCTGTCTCATGATGATCATATATCACTTTGGTCTGTCGTAAGATTTCCACTTCTTGCTCTGTCTCATGATGATTATATATCACTTTGGTCTGTCGTAAGATTTCCACTTCTTGCTCTGTCTCATGTTGATCATATATCTCTTTGGTCTGTCGTAAGATTTCCACTTCTTGCTCTGTCTCATGTTGATCATATATCACTTTGGTCTGTCGTAAGATTTCCACTTCTTGCTCTGTCTCATGTTGATTATATATCACTTTGGTCTGTCGTAAGATTTCCACTTCTTGTCCTGTCTCATGATGATCATATATCACTTTGGTCTGTCGTAAGATTTCCACTTCTTGCTCTGTCTCATGTTGATCATATATCACTTTGGTCTGTCGTAAGATTTCCACTTCTTACTCTGTCTCATGTTGATCATATATCACTTTGGTCTGTCGTAAGATTTCCACTTCTTGCTCTGTCTCATGTTGATCATATATCACTTTGGTCTGTCGTAAGATTTCTACTTCTTGCTCTGTCTCGTGTTGATCATATATCACTTTGGTCTGTCGTAAGATTTCCACTTCTTGCTCTATCTCATGTTGATCATATATCACTTTGGTCTGTCGTAAGATTTCCACTTCTTGCTCTGTCTCATGTTGATCATATATCACTTTGGTCTGTCGTAAGATTTCCACTTCTTGCTCTGTCTCATGCTGATCATATATCACTTTGGTCTGTCGTAAGATTTCCATTTCTTGCTCTGTCTCATGATGATCATATATCACTTTGGTCTGTCGTAAGATTTCCACTTCTTGCTCTGTCTCATGATGATCATATATCACTTTGGTCTGTCGTAAGATTTCCACTTCTTGCTCTGTCTCATGATGATCATATATCACTTTGGTCTGTCGTAAGATTTCCACTTCTTGCTCTGTCTCATGTTGATCATATATCACTTTGGTCTGTCGTAAGATTTCCACTTCTTGCTCTGTCTCATGTTGATCATATATCACTTTGGTCTGTCGTAAGATTTCCACTTCTTGCTCTGTCTCATGTTGATCATATATCACTTTGGTCTGTCGTAAGATTTCCACTTCTTGCTCTGTCTCATGATGATCATATATCACTTTGGTCTGTCGTAAGATTTCCACTTCTTGCTCTGTCTCATGTTGATCATATATCACTTTGGTCTGTCGTAAGATTTCCACTTCTTGCTCTGTCTCATGTTGATCATATATCACTTTGGTCTGTCGTAAGATTTCCACTTCTTGCTCTGTCTCATGATGATCATATATCACTTTGGTCTGTCGTAAGATTTCCACTTCTAGCTCTGTCTCATGTTGATCATATATCACTTTGGTCTGTCGTAAGATTTCCACTTCTTGCTCTGTCTCATGTTGATCATATATCTCTTTGGTCTGTCGTAAGATTTCCACTTCTTGCTCTGTCTCATGTTGATCATATATCTCTTTGGTCTGTCGTAAGATTTCCACTTCTTGCTCTGTCTCATGTTGATCATATATCACTTTGGTCTGTCGTAAGATTTCCACTTCTTGCTCTGTCTCATGTTGATCATATATCACTTTGGTCTGTCGTAAGATTTCCACTTCTTGCTCTGTCTCATGTTGATCATATATCACTTTGGTCTGTCGTAAGATTTCCACTTCTTGCTCGGTCTCATGATGATCATATATCACTTTTGTCTGTCGTAAGATTTCCACTTCTTGCTCTGTCTCATGTTGATCATATATCACTTTGGTCTGTCGTAAGATTTCCACTTCTTGCTCTGTCTCATGTTGATCATATATCACTTTGGTCTGTCGTAAGATTTCCACTTCTTGCTCTGTCTCATGTTGATCATATATCACTTTGGTCTGTCGTAAGATTTCCACTTCTTGCTCTGTCTCATGATGATCATATATCACTTTTGTCTGTCGTAAGATTTCCACTTCTTGCTCTGTCTCATGTTGATCATATATCACTTTGGTCTGTCGTAAGATTTCCACTTCTTGCTCTGTCTCATGTTGATCATATATCACTTTGGTCTGTCGTAAGATTTCCACTTCTTGCTCTGTGTCATGTTGATCATATATCTCTTTGGTCTGTCGTAAGATTTCCACTTCTTGCTCTGTCTCATGTTGATCATATATCACTTTGGTCTGTCGTAAGATTTCCACTTCTTGCTCTGTCTCATGTTGATGATATATCTCTTTGGTCTGTCGTAAGATTTCCACTTCTTGCTCTGTCTCATGCTGATCATATATCACTTTGGTCTGTCGTAAGATTTCCACTTCTTGTTCTGTCTCATGATGATCATATATCACTTTGGTCTGTCGTAAGATTTCCACTTCTTGCTCTGTCTCATGATGATCATATATCACTTTGGTCTGTCGTAAGATTTCCACTTCTTGCTCGGTCTCATGATGATCATATATCACTTTGGTCTGTCGTAAGATTTCCAGTTCTTGCTCTGTCTCATGTTGATCATATATCACTTTGGTCTGTCGTAAGATTTCCACTTCTTGCTCTGTCTCATGTTGATCATATATCACTTTGGTCTGTCGTAAGATTTCCACTTCTTGCTCTGTCTCATGTTGATTATATATCACTTTGGTCTGTCGTAAGATTTCCACTTCTTGCTCTGTCTCATGATGATCATATATCACTTTGGTCTGTCGTAAGATTTCCACTTCTTGCTCTGTCTCATGTTGATCATATATCACTTTGGTCTGTCGTAAGATTTCCACTTCTTGCTCTGTCTCATGTTGATCATATATCACTTTGGTCTGTCGTAAGATTTCCACTTCTTGCTCTGTCTCATGTTGATCATATATCACTTTGGTCTGTCGTAAGATTTCTACTTCTTGCTCTGTCTCGTGTTGATCATATATCACTTTGGTCTGTCGTAAGATTTCCACTTCTTGCTCTATCTCATGTTGATCATATATCACTTTGGTCTGTCGTAAGATTTCCACTTCTTGCTCTGTCTCATGTTGATCATATATCACTTTGGTCTGTCGTAAGATTTCCACTTCTTGCTCTGTCTCATGCTGATCATATATCACTTTGGTCTGTCGTAAGATTTCCATTTCTTGCTCTGTCTCATGATGATCATATATCACTTTGGTCTGTCGTAAGATTTCCACTTCTTGCTCTGTCTCATGATGATCATATATCACTTTGGTCTGTCGTAAGATTTCCACTTCTTGCTCTGTCTCATGATGATCATATATCACTTTGGTCTGTCGTAAGATTTCCACTTCTTTCTCTGTCTCATGTTGATCATATATCACTTTGGTCTGTCGTAAGATTTCCACTTCTTGCTCTGTCTCATGTTGATCATATATCACTTTGGTCTGTCGTAAGATTTCCACTTCTTGCTCTGTCTCATGTTGATCATATATCACTTTGGTCTGTCGTAAGATTTCCACTTCTTGCTCTGTCTCATGATGATCATATATCACTTTGGTCTGTCGTAAGATTTCCACTTCTTGCTCTGTCTCATGTTGATCATATATCACTTTGGTCTGTCGTAAGATTTCCACTTCTTGCTCTGTCTCATGTTGATCATATATCACTTTGGTCTGTCGTAAGATTTCCACTTCTTGCTCTGTCTCATGATGATCATATATCACTTTGGTCTGTCGTAAGATTTCCACTTCTAGCTCTGTCTCATGTTGATCATATATCACTTTGGTCTGTCGTAAGATTTCCACTTCTTGCTCTGTCTCATGTTGATCATATATCTCTTTGGTCTGTCGTAAGATTTCCACTTCTTGCTCTGTCTCATGTTGATCATATATCTCTTTGGTCTGTCGTAAGATTTCCACTTCTTGCTCTGTCTCATGTTGATCATATATCACTTTGGTCTGTCGTAAGATTTCCACTTCTTGCTCTGTCTCATGTTGATCATATATCACTTTGGTCTGTCGTAAGATTTCCACTTCTTGCTCTGTCTCATGTTGATCATATATCACTTTGGTCTGTCGTAAGATTTCCACTTCTTGCTCGGTCTCATGATGATCATATATCACTTTTGTCTGTCGTAAGATTTCCACTTCTTGCTCTGTCTCATGTTGATCATATATCACTTTGGTCTGTCGTAAGATTTCCACTTCTTGCTCTGTCTCATGTTGATCATATATCACTTTGGTCTGTCGTAAGATTTCCACTTCTTGCTCTGTCTCATGTTGATCATATATCACTTTGGTCTGTCGTAAGATTTCCACTTCTTGCTCTGTCTCATGATGATCATATATCACTTTTGTCTGTCGTAAGATTTCCACTTCTTGCTCTGTCTCATGTTGATCATATATCACTTTGGTCTGTCGTAAGATTTCCACTTCTTGCTCTGTCTCATGTTGATCATATATCACTTTGGTCTGTCGTAAGATTTCCACTTCTTGCTCTGTCTCATGTTGATCATATATCTCTTTGGTCTGTCGTAAGATTTCCACTTCTTGCTCTGTCTCATGTTGATCATATATCACTTTGGTCTGTCGTAAGATTTCCACTTCTTGCTCTGTCTCATGATGATCATATATCACTTTGGTCTGTCGTAAGATTTCCACTTCTTGCTCTGTCTCATGTTGATCATATATCACTTTGGTCTGTCGTAAGATTTCCACTTCTTGCTCTGTCTCATGATGATCATATATCACTTTGGTCTGTCGTAAGATTTCCACTTCTAGCTCTGTCTCATGTTGATCATATATCACTTTGGTCTGTCGTAAGATTTCCACTTCTTGCTCTGTCTCATGTTGATCATATATCACTTTGGTCTGTCGTAAGATTTCCACTTCTTGCTCTGTCTCATGTTGATCATATATCTCTTTGGTCTGTCGTAAGATTTCCACTTCTTGCTCTGTCTCATGTTGATCATATATCACTTTGGTCTGTCGTAAGATTTCCACTTCTTGCTCTGTCTCATGTTGATCATATATCACTTTGGTCTGTCGTAAGATTTCCACTTCTTGCTCTGTCTCATGTTGATCATATATCACTTTGGTCTGTCGTAAGATTTCCACTTCTTGCTCGGTCTCATGATGATCATATATCACTTTGGTCTGTCGTAAGATTTCCACTTCTTGCTCTGTCTCATGTTGATCATATATCACTTTGGTCTGTCGTAAGATTTCCACTTCTTGCTCTGTCTCATGCTGATCATATATCACTTTGGTCTGTCGTAAGATTTCCATTTCTTGCTCTGTCTCATGATGATCATATATCACTTTGGTCTGTCGTAAGATTTCCACTTCTTGCTCTGTCTCATGATGATCATATATCACTTTGGTCTGTCGTAAGATTTCCACTTCTTGCTCTGTCTCATGATGATCATATATCACTTTGGTCTGTCGTAAGATTTCCACTTCTTGCTCTGTCTCATGTTGATCATATATCACTTTGGTCTGTCGTAAGATTTCCACTTCTTGCTCTGTCTCATGTTGATCATATATCACTTTGGTCTGTCGTAAGATTTCCACTTCTTGCTCTGTCTCATGTTGATCATATATCACTTTGGTCTGTCGTAAGATTTCCACTTCTTGCTCTGTCTCATGATGATCATATATCACTTTGGTCTGTCGTAAGATTTCCACTTCTTGCTCTGTCTCATGTTGATCATATATCACTTTGGTCTATCGTAAGATTTCCACTTCTTGCTCTGTCTCATGTTGATCATATATCACTTTGGTCTGTCGTAAGATTTCCACTTCTTGCTCTGTCTCATGATGATCATATATCACTTTGGTCTGTCGTAAGATTTCCACTTCTAGCTCTGTCTCATGTTGATCATATATCACTTTGGTCTGTCGTAAGATTTCCACTTCTTGCTCTGTCTCATGTTGATCATATATCTCTTTGGTCTGTCGTAAGATTTCCACTTCTTGCTCTGTCTCATGTTGATCATATATCTCTTTGGTCTGTCGTAAGATTTCCACTTCTTGCTCTGTCTCATGTTGATCATATATCACTTTGGTCTGTCGTAAGATTTCCACTTCTTGCTCTGTCTCATGTTGATCATATATCACTTTGGTCTGTCGTAAGATTTCCACTTCTTGCTCTGTCTCATGTTGATCATATATCACTTTGGTCTGTCGTAAGATTTCCACTTCTTGCTCTGTCTCATGATGATCATATATCACTTTTGTCTGTCGTAAGATTTCCACTTCTTGCTCTGTCTCATGTTGATCATATATCACTTTGGTCTGTCGTAAGATTTCCACTTCTTGCTCTGTCTCATGTTGATCATATATCACTTTGGTCTGTCGTAAGATTTCCACTTCTTGCTCTGTGTCATGTTGATCATATATCTCTTTGGTCTGTCGTAAGATTTCCACTTCTTGCTCTGTCTCATGTTGATCATATATCACTTTGGTCTGTCGTAAGATTTCCACTTCTTGCTCTGTCTCATGTTGATCATATATCTCTTTGGTCTGTCGTAAGATTTCCACTTCTTGCTCTGTCTCATGCTGATCATATATCACTTTGGTCTGTCGTAAGATTTCCACTTCTTGTTCTGTCTCATGATGATCATATATCACTTTGGTCTGTCGTAAGATTTCCACTTCTTGCTCTGTCTCATGATGATCATATATCACTTTGGTCTGTCGTAAGATTTCCACTTCTTGCTCTGTCTCATGATGATCATATATCACTTTGGTCTGTCGTAAGATTTCCACTTCTTGCTCTGTCTCATGTTGATCATATATCACTTTGGTCTGTCGTAAGATTTCCACTTCTTGCTCTGTCTCATGTTGATCATATATCACTTTGGTCTGTCGTAAGATTTCCACTTCTTGCTCTGTCTCATGTTGATTATATATCACTTTGGTCTGTCGTAAGATTTCCACTTCTTGCTCTGTCTCATGATGATCATATATCACTTTGGTCTGTCGTAAGATTTCCACTTCTTGCTCTGTCTCATGTTGATCATATATCACTTTGGTCTGTCGTAAGATTTCCACTTCTTGCTCTGTCTCATGTTGATCATATATCACTTTGGTCTGTCGTAAGATTTCCACTTCTTGCTCTGTCTCATGTTGATCATATATCACTTTGGTCTGTCGTAAGATTTCTACTTCTTGCTCTGTCTCGTGTTGATCATATATCACTTTGGTCTGTCGTAAGATTTCCACTTCTTGCTCTATCTCATGTTGATCATATATCACTTTGGTCTGTCGTAAGATTTCCACTTCTTGCTCTGTCTCATGTTGATCATATATCACTTTGGTCTGTCGTAAGATTTCCACTTCTTGCTCTGTCTCATGCTGATCATATATCACTTTGGTCTGTCGTAAGATTTCCATTTCTTGCTCTGTCTCATGATGATCATATATCACTTTGGTCTGTCGTAAGATTTCCACTTCTTGCTCTGTCTCATGATGATCATATATCACTTTGGTCTGTCGTAAGATTTCCACTTCTTGCTCTGTCTCATGATGATCATATATCACTTTGGTCTGTCGTAAGATTTCCACTTCTTTCTCTGTCTCATGTTGATCATATATCACTTTGGTCTGTCGTAAGATTTCCACTTCTTGCTCTGTCTCATGTTGATCATATATCACTTTGGTCTGTCGTAAGATTTCCACTTCTTGCTCTGTCTCATGTTGATCATATATCACTTTGGTCTGTCGTAAGATTTCCACTTCTTGCTCTGTCTCATGATGATCATATATCACTTTGGTCTGTCGTAAGATTTCCACTTCTTGCTCTGTCTCATGTTGATCATATATCACTTTGGTCTGTCGTAAGATTTCCACTTCTTGCTCTGTCTCATGTTGATCATATATCACTTTGGTCTGTCGTAAGATTTCCACTTCTTGCTCTGTCTCATGATGATCATATATCACTTTGGTCTGTCGTAAGATTTCCACTTCTAGCTCTGTCTCATGTTGATCATATATCACTTTGGTCTGTCGTAAGATTTCCACTTCTTGCTCTGTCTCATGTTGATCATATATCTCTTTGGTCTGTCGTAAGATTTCCACTTCTTGCTCTGTCTCATGTTGATCATATATCTCTTTGGTCTGTCGTAAGATTTCCACTTCTTGCTCTGTCTCATGTTGATCATATATCACTTTGGTCTGTCGTAAGATTTCCACTTCTTGCTCTGTCTCATGTTGATCATATATCACTTTGGTCTGTCGTAAGATTTCCACTTCTTGCTCTGTCTCATGTTGATCATATATCACTTTGGTCTGTCGTAAGATTTCCACTTCTTGCTCGGTCTCATGATGATCATATATCACTTTTGTCTGTCGTAAGATTTCCACTTCTTGCTCTGTCTCATGTTGATCATATATCACTTTGGTCTGTCGTAAGATTTCCACTTCTTGCTCTGTCTCATGTTGATCATATATCACTTTGGTCTGTCGTAAGATTTCCACTTCTTGCTCTGTCTCATGTTGATCATATATCACTTTGGTCTGTCGTAAGATTTCCACTTCTTGCTCTGTCTCATGATGATCATATATCACTTTTGTCTGTCGTAAGATTTCCACTTCTTGCTCTGTCTCATGTTGATCATATATCACTTTGGTCTGTCGTAAGATTTCTTGCTCTGTCTCATGTTGATCATATATCTCTTTGGTCTGTCGTAAGATTTCCACTTCTTGCTCTGTCTCATGTTGATCATATATCACTTTGGTCTGTCGTAAGATTTCCACTTCTTGCTCTGTCTCATGATGATCATATATCACTTTGGTCTGTCGTAAGATTTCCACTTCTTGCTCTGTCTCATGTTGATCATATATCACTTTGGTCTGTCGTAAGATTTCCACTTCTTGCTCTGTCTCATGATGATCATATATCACTTTGGTCTGTCGTAAGATTTCCACTTCTTGCTCTGTCTCATGTTGATCATATATCACTTTGGTCTGTCGTAAGATTTCCACTTCTAGCTCTGTCTCATGTTGATCATATATCACTTTGGTCTGTCGTAAGATTTCCACTTCTTGCTCTGTCTCATGTTGATCATATATCACTTTGGTCTGTCGTAAGATTTCCACTTCTTGGTCTGTCTCATGTTGATCATATATCACTTTGGTCTGTCGTAAGATTTCCACTTCTTGCTCTGTCTCATGATGATCATATATCACTTTGGTCTGTCGTAAGATTTCCACTTCTAGCTCTGTCTCATGTTGATCATATATCACTTTGGTCTGTCGTAAGATTTCCACTTCTTGCTCTGTCTCATGTTGATCATATATCACTTTGGTCTGTCGTAAGATTTCCACTTCTTGCTCTGTCTCATGTTGATCATATATCTCTTTGGTCTGTCGTAAGATTTCCACTTCTTGCTCTGTCTCATGTTGATCATATATCACTTTGGTCTGTCGTAAGATTTCCACTTCTTGCTCTGTCTCATGTTGATCATATATCACTTTGGTCTGTCGTAAGATTTCCACTTCTTGCTCTGTCTCATGTTGATCATATATCACTTTGGTCTGTCGTAAGATTTCCACTTCTTGCTCGGTCTCATGATGATCATATATCACTTTGGTCTGTCGTAAGATTTCCACTTCTTGCTCTGTCTCATGTTGATCATATATCACTTTGGTCTGTCGTAAGATTTCCACTTCTTGCTCTGTCTCATGTTGATCATATATCACTTTGGTCTGTCGTAAGATTTCCACTTCTTGCTCTGTCTCATGTTGATCATATATCACTTTGGTCTGTCGTAAGATTTCCACTTCTAGCTCTGTCTCATGTTGATCATATATCACTTTGGTCTGTCGTAAGATTTCCACTTCTAGCTCAGTCTCATGTTGATCATATATCACTTTGGTCTGTCGTAAGATTTCCACTTCTAGCTCTGTCTCATGTTGATCATATATCACTTTGGTCTGTCGTAAGATTTCCACTTCTAGCTCTGTCTCATGATGATCAGTTAAAGATGATTTCTTGTTGATAACTCCGCATCTGGGAAAAAAACTCTTTACACCAAAAAACATCAAAACTATAAAGATGCCCGGATGTTATCAACAGAAGTAAAGAGTACCGCTCTACGTCAGGCTAGTAACTGTTTCACACTCATCTTAAGGTATGGCATATGCTTATTATTGAAGATCCTATCGTTATAGAAATGTAGAATAACAATAAAAGCACGTTATGTTCTAATTCACGTTGTTCAAACGAACATAAAGTATTTATGTACTGTTAACTGTAATATTCTATATACGACAAAGAAAGCAGATTATATGCCCAGATTTTTAGATACAGACTATCGTTTTTCTAAATCTTCACAGACGTATCCGTCTTTCGCATTTTCTGACTTCCATCTACCGTGGACCTTAAAGAGTCTGTCTAACATGTCGCATTTGTAAACAGCACTTGCCCCTCCTGACCTTAAGCTATGTAAGCCATAATTGTTCATGTTTATACCAATTGATGATAAAGCTTCTCTTATGATTTCTCTTGCACGGGTGTAAGAAAGTTTGATGTTGCTGATCCTCATCATGTAATTTTTATTTCTTTTAAAGTAAGTAAGAGGTCTAAAAATGTACTTGTCTGTGCTTAAGTCTATTTTAGCTTCTCGTATATAACATTGTAAAATAGTAACCAGACATTGTGGAGTATTCAACTTTGTAATTAAAACATTTTTGCCGTTTCTGTAGCTATCCGTCTTGCTTTTCTCAATAAAAATGTTTACGTATTCTTCATGAAAAGTAATATTATTCGCTTTGATATTACTCAACTCATCATACCGTAAAAATCCTGTATACGATAAGGCACATATAACTAATTGCCTCAACTCCTTTAAGGTGCGGTTAAATGTATTAAATTTTAGAAACAGTAATTTCATTAAATCTGCCGTAAGCCTTTTTTTTTCTTTTTTCTTTTTTCTTAATCGGTCTGTTTAACTCCCGTTTTGAAGCCTCAACTCTGCTTCTGACGAAATCTGCTTCACATGGGTCTGATAAACCTGCAGTATTATGAGCCCATTTGATGCCATAATATGCACTTTCTATCGTGCTGTGATGCTTAACAGTCCCCATACGATACTGTAGATAAAGAGCTACGTGTAACTCTCTACTCAGAAATATTGAATCTATTTCTTTATAATTTTCTGCCCAAGACATATATCTTTTAAAACTTCCTACGTATTTTGAATCTGTATTTTTGGCTCTGGAGTTTATGATAGTGTTATATAAATTGTTGAAAAGTGTCTTAAGATCCTGATGTTTAACTTGTCTTTCCAAAGACCGGTTGTGAAAAGTTTCTACAATACAAATAGCAATGAATTACTTACTAATATAAGTAATTAAACGAAATTAAATACCTTACTTTTATAAATCCATTCCTTGTGGTCCAGTGACCTTCAAACAATCAAAAATGGTCTTTCAAAGTTGTGTCCAGTGACGGAACTATATCAATGTCCAGTGACATAACAAAATTGTCCAGTGACATAGCAAATTGTCCAGAGACAATCAGTATAAAAATCATTCTGAAAATAAATAAAAAACAATTAACTTATTGAAGCCTCTAATCTAATTGCTAACAATTTTCCTTTAAAATCATCTCTTGCGAAAATAGAATTTACGTTCATTCCCGCTTCTAATATTATTTCTGTTTCTGTGAACTCTAAAACGTCTGTTACATACGGTTTATACTCTAGACCATCCTGAAAAATGAGTTGCCAAAACGGAGGAGAAGTCCATTTCGGTACTATCAAGGTTCCCTTAGCTTTACATTTCACGAGATGATTTATAGCCCTACTGGCTAATGTTACTGGTGGAACCAACCAGTTTACGTCCTGTGACCAGTCAGAATTAAACGAGTTCACCCCCAAAGAACCTGGATTCCAATATAATGAATTAGATAGCGTTGTTTTAGCATTATTACTACTAGCAAATCTATCCACACTGTGTGGACCCCATAATTCATCTGTGAACGGAAAAAACTCAGTAGATATTGCCCAATCGTCAATATCTAGAATTCGACTTAAATAATCTGCTTGTGTATTCTGTTCTCTTGGTATCCATATTGTATGAACTTCCGTCTCATTTTTAACACAAAATTCAAAAATTGTCAATGCTATACTCTGAAGTTCATGTACCTTACTTCCCTTTAAGATAATGCTTGCTACATTCTGACTGTCAATATAACAAGTGACTGAACTTCCCTTTAAAACATCTTTAAAGGACAACAAACATAACTCTACAGCTTTTATCTCTCCCCATGTAGAACTCTTACCTGCTCCCAATTTCAACCATGTCTTAAACATGACCAAATGCGAATTTTTAATAAAACCCGCTGCGCCTACATCGCTAGCATCTGTAAAAATATCATATGCAGATTCTTTCTCTAATAAAAATATAGGTTTTAAATTGGAAATGTTTAATTTCCAAAACATCAGTTCTCGTATGCAATCTTGTTTGTGATAGATGTTCAAATTGCTATTCCGGTCTAACTTTTCATTTAAAGCCGAAAACATACATCTTGTCATGATTTGAGTAATAAAACCTACAGCTGGTGTCATAGCAATAATTTTACCAGATACTTTGGCTAATGTTCTTGTTCTTACTCTATGGGAATTACTGAGCACAGCTGAAATAAGCGCAGATGATGCTAATACCTTTTTCACAGGTACGCGTAATATACACAGTTTCAAATCCCAAAGAAATCCTAACCACTCTATTGTTTGACTAGATTTCCAAATACACTCTTCTCACTTTTGAGACAGACCAGTTCCTATTTTTAGCGATGTGAGATTTTCTTTTCTCACTAATGAGACAGCACAGTTCCTATTTTTTGCCGTGTGAGATATCCTTGTCTCAACCCGTGGGTGAGATATGAATTTCACGCTACTTCTCCCGTAAAAATGTTAGGTTTCGCAAAATAGCTCTTCACCACGGTACCGTCTTTATTCTCATCAATAAAACCACGATTTTACCACACAAGTATTTTTTTTATTAATCTATGTATACTATTCTGCTTTCTAACGATTTAATGATATTGCACCTTTCACTGCGTTTGACTTTTTCTCACCCCTTTCTACCGTGTCAATGTTTGTTTCCTTTGAGCAAAAAATAGAGTGCTCTCCCTTGTTAGTAACTAACGTAAAGAAAGAAATTACCTCCCTTTGACCAAAGTCAAATAATTTTTACAGGTATTTATCGCTGTTGTAGTAGCATATATAATATATTTATTAAATACATTGTATTTTATTATGAAATACAATTAAAAGACTGCCAATACACGGATGTATATCGATAAATCAACAATTAACTTCACCAACGGAAAACAATTTTGCGGGAAAACGCTGGATGGAATGTAAACAAAGCAAAGATGTTTAGTGAGAAATAAAATCAAACACCGGAAAACGTACAAGATAGAGAAATTAGTGAGAAAAAGAATCAAACACCGGTAAGAGGGCAAGACGGGAAAATCTCAGACATCCGCGGGAAAGATTTCTATTGATCTCCAACTCGGCGGGGCCTCGTTGGAGACCAGAAATCTGTCCCTTGGGTGTCTGAGCTTTTTCCATCTTGCCCTCTTACCGGTGTTAGATCCTTTATATCTTGCAATAGTGCAAGATAAAAAAATCACGTGCGTTTTACCGGCAAATGAGTTTATGTCAACTGCATAAACTCGGGTAAGATTTCAATCGTTCGCTGACTCGGCGAGCCTCGTCAGCGAACGATTGAAATCTTACCCTCGGGTGTCGGAGATTTCCCTGTCTTGCACTTTTGCCGGTGTTAGATTCTATATGCACTTGATTTAAGCCCAAATGGTAATACTGTAAAAGCAAAATATCTTTTTATATTATTGAATATCCAGGAAATCCCTAAAAAAGTTTGATATTCTTGAAAAATATTTATGTGGTGATAACCCGGTTTGAGATCAAAAATGAATCCAAAACCTCCCTTTGCAACGTATTGATTTAATGTTGTCCAGTTTTCAAAATTAATTTTGTTAAGAACTACCTGTTTGTTTATATGTCTCAAATCTAGTATTAACCGTTCTTTTCCTTTACCGTTAATCGATACAGTTAAAGGATTAACCACGCGCGGTCTGTTCGACAGCTCATTTACTAAACCGCCCTTTAACGACTCGACAATAGATGTATCTACAAAATGTTTATGTTCAATAGAATATTTGTTATTTTTCAAAAATGTTTTCTCGGGTTTGTGTTTTAACACGATTTTATAGCCATTTTTTATAACGTCTAAAATGAATTTAGATGTGCCAATTTGTTCCCAAAATTCAACGGACTTTTTTAATCGCCCGATTACATTAATATCAGATACACCGAACTCATATTCGTAAAAAATTTCTAAATTTTCTACATTGTCTACCTAAAAAAAATAATCTCTGTTTGTCTTTTTACACAACAGGTCCCCTGCCAACTCCGAACTTACTGCCGTTGTAGGTCTTTCTGCACTCTCGGGCCCAATGTCCGTAACCTCTGCATTTGTAGCACTTGTCGTTTGCCTTGGAATTCTTAGGAGCCGAGCTGCGTGGCATTGTAATTAACTGCATTCCCACCGGCATGTGCAACTTAGTATAAATAATCCTGCTACCTCCGCTGGTCTTTTTCTGTTTTGTTTTCCTGGGTCTTTCTTGTGTGTTTTCATCTTTTTAATTGTCTTATTCCCTGTCTTAATAATTACTTCTGGAGAGTCTCCTTCCAGCATTCTTTCATCCGAATCGGACATTCTTCAATATGCAATATGGCGATACAAATTTGACTTCACAATAAGCTCGTGGGTCTGCTCGATACGGTCACTGTCTAGTCTCGATACTGAATTCTTCTCGTAGTTCTTTAAATACCCCCGTATTCTGAAAGCTGGTTCTTAGTAATACAGTAAGAAATTACTACGCACGATATACATTCATATGTTTTCCTTTACTTTAATTTGTGTCTAAGCGTAATATTTGATAGTCTCTCATGTTCATTTACACCAATATCCTTTCTTACACTTTATATATTATTGAAATTTACATTGACTGCGAAATATAGAACAGCAATAAAATTGTCGTTCCTTTACTTTAATTTGTGTCTTATGTGTAATGTGTGTAATCAGTGTATATCACCACTAAAGTTGTGAGTTCGAACCCCGTTCATGGCGAGGTGTACAACGTTATGTGATAAAGTTTGTCAGCGACCCGCGACAGGTCGGTGGTTTTCTCCGGGTAGTACGGTTTCATCCACCAATTAAAATGATCGCCACGATATAACTTAAATATTGTTGAAAGTGGCGTTAAACACCATATACCAACAAAACCAACATGGATAGTCTCTTATGTTTACATCAATATCCGTTCTTACTATGTACTTTTGAAATTTACAGTGACTGTTAAATGTAGAACAGCAATAGAAATATAAATTCTCCTTCAGTTGCCCGTGGGTTAACACTCTTGAGTGGAGAAATATCGTAACCCACATTGGCAACTGAAGGAGAATTGGTTTCTCCCATTATTTAACACGAACTTTATTTCAAAAGCCGTCAAACGAGTCAAACGAGTCAAATGCGGGGAAAGGCACGAGACATTTTAATCCTCTAGAGGATTACAGATTGTTCCACCACTGGTTCAGCGGAGTTAAAACGCCGTAATAATGGGAGAAGCACTATTCCTGTACTTTAATTGGTGTCTAAGTGTAATGTTGGACATCAATGACATTTCTTACTAATTCATTATAAATAACAGGACTCCTAGAATTTGTTGCATGTTGTATATACAACTTGATGTGCTAGCGGTAGAATTTGTTGCATGTTGTATATACAACTTGATGTGCTAGCGGTAGAATTTGTTGCATGTTGTATATACAACTTGATGTGCTAGCGGTATAATTTGTTGCATGTTGTATATACAACTTGATGTGCTAGCGGTAGAATTTGTTGCATGTTGTATATATAACTTGATGTGCTAGCGGTAGAATTTGTTGCATGTTGTATATATAACTTGATGTGCTAGCGGTAGAATTTGTTGCATGTTGTATATATAACTTGATGTGCTAGCGGTAGAATTTGTTGCATGTTGTATATACAACTTGATGTGCTAGCGGTAGAATTTGTTGCATGTTGTATATATAACTTGATGTGCTAGCGGTAGAATTTGTTGCATGTTGTATATATAACTTGATGTGCTAGCGGTAGAATTTGTTGCATGTTGTATATACAACTTGATGTGCTAGCGGTAGAATTTGTTGCATGTTGTATATACAACTTGATGTGCTAGCGGTAGAATTTGTTGCATGTTGTATATATAACTTGATGTGCTAGCGGTAGAATTTGTTGCATGTTGTATATATAACTTGATGTGCTAGCGGTAGAATTTGTTGCATGTTGTATATACAACTTGATGTGCTAGCGGTAGAATTTGTTGCATGTTGTATATATAACTTGATGTGCTAGCGGTAGAATTTGTTGCATGTTGTATATATAACTTGATGTGCTAGCGGTAGAATTTGTTGCATGTTGTATATACAACTTGATGTGCTAGCGGTAGAATTTGTTGCATGTTGTATATACAACTTGATGTGCTAGCGGTAGAATTTGTTGCATGTTGTATATATAACTTGATGTGCTAGCGGTAGAATTTGTTGCATGTTGTATATACAACTTGATGTGCTAGCGGTAGAATTTGTTGCATGTTGTATATACAACTTGATGTGCTAGCGGTAGAATTTGTTGCATGTTGTATATACAACTTGATGTGCTAGCGGTAGAATTTGTTGCATGTTGTATATATAACTTGATGTGCTAGCGGTAGAATTTGTTGCATGTTGTATATACAACTTGATGTGCTAGCGGTAGAATTTGTTGCATGTTGTATATACAACTTGATGTGTTAGCGGTAGAATTTGTTGCATGTTGTATATACAACTTGATGTGCTAGCGGTAGAATTTGTTGCATGTTGTATATACAACTTGATGTGTTAGCGGTAGAATTTGTTGCATGTTGTATATACAACTTGATGTGCTAGCGGTAGAATTTGTTGCATGTTGTATATACAACTTGATGTGCTAGCGGTAGAATTTGTTGCATGTTGTATATATAACTTGATGTGCTAGCGGTAGAATTTGTTGCATGTTGTATATATAACTTGATGTGCTAGCGGTAGAATTTGTTGCATGTTGTATATATAACTTGATGTGCTAGCGGTAGAATTTGTTGCATGTTGTATATATAACTTGATGTGCTAGCGGTAGAATTTGTTGCATGTTGTATATACAACTTGATGTGCTAGCGGTAGAATTTGTTGCATGTTGTATATATAACTTGATGTGCTAGCGGTAGAATTTGTTGCATGTTGTATATACAACTTGATGTGCTAGCGGTAGAATTTGTTGCATGTTGTATATACAACTTGATGTGCTAGCGGTAGAATTTGTTGCATGTTGTATATATAACTTGATGTGCTAGCGGTAGAATTTGTTGCATGTTGTATATACAACTTGATGTGCTAGCGGTAGAATTTGTTGCATGTTGTATATATAACTTGATGTGCTAGCGGTAGAATTTGTTGCATGTTGTATATACAACTTGATGTGCTAGCGGTAGAATTTGTTGCATGTTGTATATACAACTTGATGTGCTAGCGGTAGAATTTGTTGCATGTTGTATATACAACTTGATGTGCTAGCGGTAGAATTTGTTGCATGTTGTATATATAACTTGATGTGCTAGCGGTAGAATTTGTTGCATGTTGTATATACAACTTGATGTGCTAGCGGTAGAATTTGTTGCATGTTGTATATATAACTTGATGTGCTAGCGGTAGAATTTGTTGCATGTTGTATATATAACTTGATGTGCTAGCGGTAGAATTTGTTGCATGTTGTATATATAACTTGATGTGCTAGCGGTAGAATTTCCTGACACTACTAATGAAACCATACTAACTCGTCAGATATTTGTACAACAGTGACATTATAGCTCAGTTCACACTTTACAACTTGCACCAATCATAGCTTTTTCGTTTGTTAGTTCTTTTTTGCTTTTATTTATATATAAAATTACTTAATTATAATGAATTTATTCTTATTATTTAAGTTTAACCAGAATTCGAGCAATCTCAGAGAAAGACACTCTTCATGACACCATGTCTTCTGCTTTTTTGTCTCTTTCGTTCTTCCATTGATGTCTAAAATAAAAAGCCATCATATTATTTGTGCAAAGTTCCAAATTCAGTAATCTTTATTTTTAAATGTAGTCAATTGGCGTAATTAGAATCATAATTAAATTTATCATGTGTTTATAAATTCTTTTGATGAAATAGCATTGTAAAACTGCGTTGAATCGTAGGATTCAATACCACTTCCTGTGTGCTCGGTTGTTTCCGGCTATTTTCGTGATTTGGTATAGCTAATTACCTGCAGAAGAAGTGATAATATTAGTTATATAGGCTTTAGACAGGTAATACGGGCTCATATAACCTGTCTGTGTTTTATATTTCCTGAGCCGAAGGCGAGGGAAATATACAACACAGACAGGTTATACGAGCCCGTATTACCTGTCTAAAGCCTATATAACGAATTTGTCATACTGCAATACCATGGGTCCATATTACCTGTGTAAAGCCTAAATAAAGAACATGACTACTATACATATGTCTCGTGAACATTTAACCCCAGATATGACTTTGTTTTAAAGAAGAAATTAATTCTTCAACATATTTAATAAACAACTTAACAATTTTAACAGAAAAATAACAAATGATTTAGAATTGCCTCAATATCGGCGTCACAGTGACAGGCGAACCTGGGGGTCGCCATCTTGATTACGTATGATTTCAAAATGAGTTATCTTTCTCGGCACGTGCTTTCATATTACCGGCTAGAGCCGTATAATATGGATTAGTAAAATCGAGTAAATAACCAATCGGATCACTTAGATTTTCTATTGCAGTATGACAATAAGTAAATATACAATTTTGGGGAGGTGCATTTAGTATTATCTTCAACAATCTAATTAATATCGGATGTTTGTTGTATCTTTATTTTTAATTTGTATTGCCAACAAAAATCTAAATGATTTAATTCCTCGATAAATCTAATATTAAATTTACTAGGTAATATATAATATTTAATTTCCTAGGAGGGCCCGGATGGCTCAATGAGTTAGGTAGTTGGATTACATAACAACTCATGCAAGCCTATCACCAATACGGTGTGGGTTCGCGCCGGGTTTGTAAATTACAAAAAATGGTGCACTCGACTCACAGCCGCAAGTGATCAAGCTTACCAGTTGCTTGCACATGATCGGTGGTTCTCTCCGGGTACTCCGGCTTCTTCCACCTCTAAAACTGGTCGCCATATTGAAATATAGCTGAAAGTGGCGTTAAACACAATAATAAATCAAATCAAATCAATTAATTTCCTAGGTATCCTATGTAAATCGGAAGACATCCAACCATTATTTCAGGATATTTGTTTTAATCAATTGTTCAGGTCTCACAATTATCATATTTTAATTTATGTAAAAAAAATACGTTTTCTTTTTTGCCTTTTTGATATTTGGTAAATATTTTGGAGACATTCAGTGAATATTGTGGAGACATTCAGTGAATATTGTGGAGACATTCAGTGAATGTTGTGGAGACATTCAGTGAATATTGTGGAGACATTCAGTGAATGTTGCGACAGTACAATTCCACGGTTGAAGTTGCAGAGTTATTTACTCTTTTATTAGTAAAAAGTCATGGTTGACCATAGAATATTTACTCCTCTATTAATTTATACAAAGAACGACAACTGCAATTATTTATTTCTCAAAATCTTTACAAAGAACGACAACCGAATTTATTTACCTCTGTATTGATTAATAATGAAATATGCATAAAGAACGACAACCTCAATTATACACGGTATTCTGAGGTGTTAATTTGTTTCTTTCTCTTTATTAGCTCCCCTGACCCAAAGAGTCATATATGAGCTATTGTAATCACTTTGCATCGGTCGTTTTCATCGTCTGTAAACCTTTCACATTTCTAACTGATCTTCTAAGTTCTCTGAAGGCCTATTGACACATTGGAAACAAACATGGCAGGAATATTTATAGGATAGTACTTTAAAAAGTTGGATTTTTTGTGCTGATCAGAAATTCAACCAGATTTGCACAACCTCAATTTTTGACATAAGAAAATGGAATAATCCACTGTCGTGTACCCGATACGGAATGGTCATTTCAAGATGGCGGAGTGTACATCGTCAATAAGGTAGGTGTGAAGATTTTGACTATTATCGTTCTTTACAGGTTATCTTAGTGTCTATGAGTTACACGTTTAGATAGGACAGTCTTTTTTCTACTTCACCATTAAGTCAGTAAAGCTCGATCCTTTCGTTTTTATCGTAAACTGCCTTCGATATTTGATCAATGCAGCGAAAAAGATATCGAGGCGTAAAATCCGATTTTATTTCACCAATTCCTACCGCCTAGTGATTTTTTTATATTAACATGTTGATATCCAAATTATTCAAACCAGTGAATTGTTCAACAAATGTCATTTCAGCCTTTGACAAACCCTGTATCCCTCTTAAAACGTGTAGGAAAATTTTGTTTACGTCACGGAACGGTCACGACAAACACATGACAAACATGTATGGGAATTATCTCATTTTTTGGGCGTAGGAATGGACTTTCAAGTAAAGGAGTGGTCTTTTTTGTTTAGGAATGGTCTCCATGTTTGTAGAGTTTTTCATACAATGGTTATTACAAAAGAAGGGGAAAAATAATTAGCCCCGTCCTTTTATTTCAGTTTCTGCTGTATAGACAATGTTCTGTCTTTAAATAACAAGGTAATAAGAGATAATCTACTTCTGATCTATCCCAGTGATTTAGAAATTAAAGACACTACCATAACAGTTAAATCTGCTTCATACCTAGATTTACACCTATCAGTAGACACCATAGGACGGTTGTACACAAAATTGAATGACAAACGTGACCATTTCAGTTTCCAAATAATGAATTTTCCTTTTCTGAGCAGTTATATACCTACATCTCCAGCGTATGGTGTATGCATATTACAGCTGATCTACTACTCCAGAGCTTGTGTCCCATACAGTGACTCTCTGGAGAAAGCTAAAACACTGTCGCTTAAGCTGCTCTCAATCAGGGATATATTCAGCCTAGACTAAAATAATTCTTAAAAAATATTACGGTCATCATCACGAGTTATTCTATTGATATCAGGTGAGTGTGTCACAAATCTTCGTGGACATATTTACCAGTGTGCTTCGTCTTCTCTTATCGATTTTGACTTAATACCGGCTTTGACCTTTGGGCAATATTTTTACGACGGGTGTCGCATGCGAAGCAGGATATGCTTACCATTTCGGAGCATCCGTTATCACTACCGGCTTGTTGTTTTTATTAAATTTATTATTGATATAGAATCACTAATCATCTGAACCATTGGAACAATCATATTGTAATGAAATGTTTTTTTAACAATACATAAATTTAGTAAATCGTTGTTTTTTTGTGCTTTGTTTTAGCAACCATGCTTTTGATTTACCGGAGAGGGCGAGGGGTACCCGAAAGCGGAAAAGCTAGTACGCCAGAAGAACCCGCGAGAAAACCACAAACTGTCAGGGAATATAACAGAGCTCATGAGGCAGAAATTCTTCCACATGTTCGGAGAGGATTATATCTTCAGGACTACTCACATTTTTCTCTGGATCAAATGACTATAATTGTAATTGTTTGCAAATTGATAATAAAGATATAAAGAGTTGATTTCACAAAATTTATTTTAATAACAATGAATATTTTTTTTAACAAAAATATTTTTATGTAAAAAAATGACTCCCTGTCAATATCACAAAGTATAAACGATTACAATATGTGTACAATTGCTGAAAGAGTTCTAAACCAAATTTACCCACATTAGTATTAAATTCAAAAGATCTAAATTTTAATGTTTCATCCCGATAATTCTGGCATCAGTGGTCCACTATGGCTTAGTGATTGGAAGTATCAAATTGGCAGTAATAACACTTGTACCTATAGATAAAAGAAACATTGCATAATGAAATGGAAAAGATTATAACAATTTAATAACAATTAAGGCATTTTGGGTATTTTAAGGTAAGATTGATCATATGAAATAAGAAGATTTACATTAAAGACCACAAACGGAAATGAACGTCAACAATATTATTAATAAGCATATCTTATATGATGGAGACCATTTCTAAACAAAACAGACCACTCCTTTGCTTGAAAGTCCATTCCTACGCCCAAAAAATGAAATCATTCCCATACATTTTTGTCATGTTTTTGCCGTGACGTAAGCAAACTTTTCCTATACGTTTAAAGGTAGAGACTGACACTAGTCACATGACTTTTAAGAATATTGAATAACATGTGGTAATAATTATTAATTATGTTTGCAGTATTTCTTTCGAGGTATTTTGCTTTTTGAATTTTCTACATATGATTTGTGCAAGTTCTCAAATTAAACTGAAATACAAATTTAATACAGTAATTTCTTTGCAATAATACATTATATGTGTAAAATGCTATATGAAGCATTTCGTCAAGGGAGGTAATCATGTCTCAATTGATATTAGAATATGATGAGTTTTGCATGTTTTTGTTAAATATTTAAGTTTTTAATATTATGATCCCAGACTTTCCTTACACTTCTGAAAATGAAACAAAATGCACCATATCATATCAAAAATTTAGAAATTTTAAATGACAGGATTTTTCGCTATTCAAGAATTTTGAAGATAATTTATACATTTCACATACAATGCATTATAAAAGTTGAAGATTTAAATGCTTTATATCTTGAAAATTAGTCTGGTGACCTATATTTTTTAATTAAATTCCTTTAAGTCTGCCACAAAAGCAATAAATCTGGCCACTTTTAAGGAAATTCAATGACAAATTATTTTAGTATGAAATGTGGGTCTCTACCTTAATGAGTGCAAAATTAGCTCTAAAAATGTACTTTTCCTGCTGTGGAAGAATTGTAGACAGCTTAATTTGCTAACTATATCACCTAGAAAGGAAAGCTTTCCCTTACAAACATTATCTTTGCCTGTTTTATTTTCATTTATTCAATGTCTTATAAAAAAAAAGTGAAAAATGTGGACATTTTTCATGAAATTGACAAAAAGGTATATGTCAAGGGTGTCTTTCTAAACCCCTAACTTTTTTTTTGCCTGGAAACATATCTTTATTTTTTAATGATATGTAGCATGGATATAAGTAATGTGATATATCATTTTTTTTTTAAATTCATTGACACAATTTTTTTCTATTCCACTTTAAACTCAAATTTTGTTGGATTTCACCAAAGCCAGTTACAGGCTATATTGCCAACAAAGGGTAGCCATTTTGAAAAAAAAAAAATGAAAAATTAATAAAAATTTATGTCTTAGATATTCCAAAATATTCATTTATCATAATATACTCAAATAATTAAAAAAAATGATATGCTATTTTTTTTTGGGTACCTTAATGACACGGGGAAGGGAACAAAATGGTATTTTTTGGACTTCAGAGGAGGGTAACTCTTTCAGGGAATATTTTTAAAATAAGCCTGGAAGCCTATTCTCAAATTTTGATATTTTGGTAGGTACATCCCAAAGAACAATATATATGAAATTCAAAAAATTTCATTAACTAGTTTTTTTGGCCCATAGTGTCCTTCTCTACCATAAGAGATGTACAAGGCTTGTCAAAGGCTGAACTGACATTTGTTGGACAATTCACATGTTTGAATCATTTTGGCATCCACATATTAATATAAAAAGTCACTAGGCGGTAGGAATGGGTGAAATAAAATCGGATTCTACGCCTCGATATATTTGTCGCTGTATTGCTCAACTAGCGAAGGCAGTTTACGATAAAAACAAAAGGATCGATCTTTATTGACTTAATGGTGAAGTAGAAAAAAGACTGCCCTATCTAAACGTGTAACTCATAGACACTAAGATAACCTATGAAGAACGATAATAGTCTAAATCTTCACACCTACCTTTTTGACAATGTACAAGCCGCCATCTTGAAATGACCATTCCGTATCGGGTACACGACAGTGTAATCAGAATCCGTAAATAGAAGGATATACAACACAAAGGCCCACAGGACATACACCGATCTACAAAACATTACACAGAAAACTAAAGATCGAGTAAGCCCACTAAATCCGGAGGTAAACTCAGGCCCGCCCTTTTCTGATTACTCATTTGGTATCTTCAAACTCTTTTTCCTACATTGGGACTGTACTTAAAGTATAGTTTATACATTATTCCGTTTTATCCAGAATTCGGCTTAGACAGGTTTCCATGTATATACCAATAACAAAGGAGGACAGATACAGGTCTTTATTATAATTTTTTTCTTAGGTTTATGGTTTATGGTGTTTAACGCCACTTTAACAGCATAAACCATAAACCTAAAAAATAAAATAATTATACATTATTTTTTTTTAAAACAGAACGGAACGGAGAACATAATATGCCTTGCAGCTATGCATTTAAAAAGGATTTTACATGGACTGTTTGGCTGTTGTTGAACGTCAAGACTGGTATTTACCAATGACTAAGCAGCAATATAAATGATACGAACACTTTACCTAACAATAAATCATGTAGGCAAATGTTTTGATGTGGATAGGGATATTAAAAGTAAAACAAAAAATATACTAATCTCAACAGTGGTGTAATGCCTGTTGTTTACCACCAAATGAGTGAATGCCTGTTGTTTACCACCAAATGAGTGAATGCCTGTTGTTTACCACCAAATGAGTGAATGCCTGTTGTTTACCACCAAATGAGTGAATGCCTGTTGTTTACCACCAAATGAGTGAATGCCTGTTGTTTACCACCAAATGAGTGAATGCCTGTTGTTTACCACCAAATGAGTGAATTCCTGTTGTTTACCACCAAATGAGTGAATGCCTGTTGTTTACCACCAAATGAGTGAATGCCTGTTGTTTACCACCAAATGAGTGAATGCCTGTTGTTTGCCACCAAATGAGTGAATGCCTGTTGTTTACCACCAAATGAGTGAATGCCTGTTGTTTACCACCAAATGAGTGAATGCCTGTTGTTTACCACCAAATGAGTGAATGCCTGTTGTTTGCCACCAAATGAGTGAATGCCTGTTGTTTACCACCAAATGAGTGAATGCCTGTTGTTTACCACCAAATGAGCAATTCTTTACAGTTATATCAGTGCGAGAACAAGTTGTATTTCGATGAGATGTTATGATATGTGTTAAGTGCCTACAAGAGAAGCAGCAAGTACCAGTTTTGTAATCATTGGTGGGAACTGACCGGGGCTCGAACTTGCGATCTACCACACTAGAGGCGAGAACACTAACTATTAGGAAGAGAAGGACATACATGTATGGGTATAATCAGAAATGTTTCCATGCAAAAAAAATGAGAAGAGTATGAAGATACCAAAGGGGTAATCAGAATCCGTATATCGAAGGGAGGTAATCAGAATCCGTATATCGAAGGGAGGTAATCAGAATCCGTATATCGAAGGGAGGTAATCAGAATCCGTATATCGAAGAAGAGCAGACAATACAATGGTCAAACAAAGGTGTAATCAGAATCCGTATATCGAAGGGAGGTAATCAGAATCCGTATATCGAAGAAGAACAGACAATGCAATGGTCAAACAAAGGGGTAATCAGAATCCGTATATCGAAGAAGAGCAGACAACACAATGGTCAAAAGAAAAAGGACAAAAGGACAAACAACGATCTACAAAACAAAACAACAGTTCTGCTGCAAATTGTACGTTTCACTGGAAACGCGGATGGCATTTTCCAAAGACTACTCATTAATATGTACGACTCATGGTAAGGGCAAATTGTTTTACTGCTGCAAACGCAGATGGCATTTTCCGAAGACTAAGAAAATGTACGTCCCATAGTCAGGGACAATTGTATTATTGATTCCATCTGAACACTTTCGGTGGTGGAAGATTTGTAAATAGTAGCAAGCAATGAAAACATATTGTATTTTCGAGGAATGAAATCTATGATAAAGCCTCAAATACTGTTTAACATAGTGTTTGTCTGATCGGTTCGAATGAGTACATACTTATTGACTTCTAAGCGCTTTAAGAATTACAGGAAACATTAATATCGTGGTACTACTTGAGTTTCAATGATCACTTACCATAAGTGATGACTAGTTATCGTGGAAATTACATATTTATAAGATTGCACTTGAATATTGATAGCGTTTTTATGCTAAGCATGATAACTTTCTAAATGGTACAGCAATAACAAACCAACCTTAGGGATTACCTAACATCTCATACAAGCCTAACATCTCATACAAGCCTAACATCTCATACAAGCCTAACATCTCATACAAGCCTAACATCTCATACAAGCCTAACACCAATACGACGTGGGTTCACGCTCGCTTTGTAAATTTAAAAAAAAGTGCACGCGACTCGCAACCGCAAGTGATAAAGTTTACCAGTTGCTTGCCATTGGTCAGTGGGTCTCTCCGGGTACTCTGTTTTCTTTCATCACTAAAACTGGTCGCCATGATATAGCTGAAATATTGCTGAAAGTGGCGTTAAACACAAAAAATAAAATCAAATCAAACCAACCTCCATTGATATATGTACCTCAATTGAAGCTATATTCTGTAGTCTGTTCATTTTGTTACTGAACTAAGGGTTCCTAATAGTTAAATTAAAGCCATTACTTGAAGATTTACGATCGTTCTCATGACTTGGTTAACCGTTACGGAGAATCTGCGTCAAATATTACCATGGATATGTTCCGTTTGTCGTAATCACAATCATTCTTTTATCATTCATGACTTATAGCTGGGATTGTAACAAGAGTCACACCACGGATATCACCAGTGGAGCAGGAACTGCTAACCCTTTCGGAGCACCTGAGTTCACCCCGCTTATTTGTGAGATTCGTCTTCTGTGTTTTCTGTGTAGTGTTTTGGATATCATTGTTCGTCCTTTTGCACTTTTTCCGTTGGTTATTGTATCTTCTCTCCTTCTTCAACTTAGGGTTTCTGATTACCCCTTTGAAATATTCAAGCATTTCGCATACAATATACATGTATTGTGTCACTGTCACTCTGCCAATAGTTTCATGAAAGGATGTTTTAGGGGATTTTATAAAAACTTTGCTTGATTCAAATTTTATCGATATGTAATATTTAAAAAATCCCACAACACTTCCTGATCGGATGCACTTTACTGTCTTTACAAAAACTAAATCTGGAACATTTGTAATTAAAGATTACAGTTCTCTATTATTGTAACAATACATCGAATCGACCTTGGAAATAACGACTATGCATACAAACATACACTGTACTATTTGTCGCGACTGTAAATAGCTAAACCATTACAAGATGGTTCCGCCTACTTGAGTTGCGATACAAGTAGATTACTTATTAAAGGTATTCAAAAATCATGCACAATTCGAATTCTCTTATCAGGGCATCCGGGCATTTAATAATTGAAGGATGTGAAAACAACAGGTATCATTGGGATTTTAACGCTATTATAATGGAAATGTTTGATCTTTCTATATGAAAAATAAAATATACCTGTCGTATATATACTAGTCAACAAAAGAAACGATACAAGAGTTTGATGCTCAAAAATATGGTCCATGAGTAGGCTTTCCGCATTATAGCCTAACAACCCCCTCCACCAGGGGAGCCATACCCGCCACCCGGAGACGAACATAGCGGCTCTGTGTGTTTGATTTACGAGAGCTTTCACCAGTCATCTATGCGATTTTTGAATCAAAGTCGGAAATGTGCAAATTGTCTATTTTTGTTTTTGATTTTTTGTTATTTTCATGTTTTCTAACTCATAGTTCGGGGGATAACATTCTGGTTTAGTAGACCTTGAAGGCGGCAAGGTTCAAATATCTACAAATTATAAGAAAAAATACTAAAATCGCTTGCCATTCCGTTTCTCTTGTTAGACACAAAACGTGTTGCTAGAACAGGTACCATGGTGCACGTCGTAAGAGAAATAGCTCGTATAACTAGAGGCTCAGTGAACTGAACCTGTTTCTCTCATCTGTCATTTTATTTTGTAGAAACTTTATACAGAACCTTCCATAGGAGCTTCCTACCACGTTTTTATTAATTTGACCAAATGTTTTCTTAGAGAAGATTTTTTTTAAATTGGTCAGTCACAAACAGGAACTACTTATGGCGGCCATATTAGTTGAGCCATTGGAACGAAATACGAAAATGCTGTACAGAACCTCCTATATAGTAAAAATCATTGTGCCTCCTAGTTTCAGTGGAGAAGATTTTTAAAATTTCAGCCAATCAGAAGCAAGAATTGCTCACGACAAACATGTTTTTCGAGAGGAATGAAGCGGACCTTCTACTGATGGTGCATAGCAAGATTTGGGTTCATTTGGCGAAGCGGTTTCAGAGGAGAAGATTCAAATGTGAAATAGAGAATGACGGACGACAAGTAATGGCGAAAGCATCCCAATGACGAAGAGACAGAAACTAACAATTTCACATATTTTTTTTTAGATTTGGCGCCATTTCTTATATAATAAAATAAAAACGCAGATATCAAATTTAGTGACACGACGTCGTTTCTGGAACTGGAATAATCATCATCATGTACGCTCAATTCAAAATATTGACAAGTTAAAATAGTTTCAGAGAATTAGGGTGCATTGAAATTAGATTAAAAGAGTAGCCATATCTATGTAAATAAAGGATTGCTCAATTGGTTGGTTTGTTTAGGGTGTTTTTCAGTTATATCATGGAGGTCAGTTTTATTGGTGTAGGAAACCAGAGTTTCCGCAGAAAACCACCGACCTGCCGCAAGTCACTTACACACTTTATCACATAATGTTGTATTAGATACACATCGCCTGAGTTTGACTCGAATAACTAAGTAATTCGTTGTATCTATAAATAAAATATGTGCTTGCTAAATAGCATTCAACAAGGCTTCAATTAATGCTGGTTATCTAAGCGTACAATAACCATACAAAATACTTCCTGATTGTCAGTAAAATAATAATTACGTAATTTCCAGAATATAAGTCAATCGGAAAGATATTGTTTATATACATTATATATTGTGATATATAACCTCTGTTTACATCGAGTCCCTAACAACGAATACAAGATAGCTATAGTTCAGTGTTAAAATCGCATAAATGTGAAATATGGTTAATAAACAACAGTATGTGTTCTATAGAGTTATACTGGTGTTAACAACGTTGTGGGGTTCTACAGCACAAGGTGAGAAATAAAAAAATCCTTATATATGATAAAATACTTACAAGAGCTTTCAGCTTATTTTAGACAAACATGTCTTGCATCTCATTTTAATTTTACAGAGCGTGTTTGGCGTGATGTATGCAAATATTTCTTACTTGTTATTGCACATTTTTCAGGACATGCAAAGCTTTTTCTATAATATTATTTCATGTTTTCGAGAAAAAAAGTATTTCGTTTATTCGTAATTTTGATATTTCGTAAATACGATACGGTATTTTGTGTAGACGAAATAGTAATTAATTTTTTTTTTCAAATACTATGTCTCATTTTATCGAAATAATATTTCGTTTTAATGAATTTCAATTAAATCATATGTGTATATCTAACAAATATTCAGCACCCTCACTTTTTAGGAATTATATCATTATTAATTAAGTCTTTAATTTCTATATTAGGGGTCGTCATGGCCGTGATTGCATGGCAGTTGGATTTACAACTACCTATGCAATCAGTGCCTATCACCACTGATGTTGTGAGTTTAAATCTTTATCAGGGCGAGGTGTACACTATTATGTAATAAAGTTTGTCAGTTACTTGCGACAGGTGGGTGGTTTTTTTCCGGGATTTACAACTACCTGTTCAATCAGTGCCTTTCACCATTAAAGTTGTAAGTTCGAACCCCATTAATGGCGAGGTGTACTCATTACAACTTTATGTGATAAAGTTTGTCAGTGATTTGCGATGGGTCGGTGGTTTTCTCCGGGTACTCCGGTTTCCTCCACCATTAAAACACCATAACCCTAAGCCTAGGTTTACAAAACAAAACACTCTTAAACCACACGACAGAATGAACCACTCTTAAACCACACGACAGAATGAACCACTCTTAAACCACACGACAGAATGAACCACTCTTAAACCACACGACAGAATGAACCACTCTTAAACCACACGACAGAATGAACTGTGGTATTGTGTGAATGCTCTTTAAGATCTACCTCTGTTAATTCTGTCTTTATGGTTCGGATCTGAAATTCAATATGGCCGCCACCGTTTTCCAATGTTTAACTCTAATAGTTCTTATTTAATTTTAATAGAACATGTTCGTTACATCTTCCTATTACAATTCTTGAACTGCCACATCTGATTTAAAACATTTCCATGTACATGTATCTAATATTTTCACTAACATTAAAAAGTTACCCCCCCCCCCCCCCCCCAACAATATCGTTAAAAATGAAAATGCTATTCGGTTCAAAAACAAGGCGCATGGTTGGTGGGTGAGTGAGTGATTGTTGTCTAACGCCAACTCAGCAATTTTTCAGCTATATCATTGCCAGAACAAGTTAATTTTCAATGAGATGGCGATGAGGTACGCTTTGTTCTAGATCAACACGCTCAGTTGAATTGATTTAGTGCTAGCTCACTGAAACAACAGTCCGGAGATAGACATGTCGCTCCACTCGGACACATTATCCTGATTCCGAGCCAACCAGTTTTTGCTCTTTCTCCTTAATACTGTGTGCTTAGTGGAGAAGCTAATCTTATATTCCTCGTTTTGACCAGATCGAGCTCGAATCCACGATCTACCCGCACTCGAGGCAAGCACGCTAACCATTGCACCACCGATGCGCTTCAAGGTGTTGATTGATTGATTGATTGATTGATTGATTGGTGCTTAACGCCAATTTAATCAATATTTCAGCTATATCGTGGCGTGAACAAATTTTATTATTAAGCTTTTAGACACCTACAAGATCCTTAGAAGAAGAAAAAACCCATAAAACATACTTGTCTATAAAACATACTTGTCTATAAAACATACTTGTCTGTAAAACATACTTGTCTATAAAACATACTTGTCTATAAAACATACTTGTCTATAAAACATACTAATTCTTGTCTATAAAACATATTTGTCTATAAAACATACTAATTCTTGTCTATAAAACATATTTGTCTATAAAACATACTTGTCTATAAAACATACTTGTCTGTAAAACATACTTGTCTATAAAACATACTTGTCTATAAAACATACTTGTCTATAAAACATACTTGTCTATAAAACATACTTGTCTATAAAACATACTTGTCTATAAAACATACTAATTCTTGTCTATAAAACATATTTGTCTATAAAACATACTTGTCTATAAAACATACTTGTCTGTAAAACATACTGTAAAACATACTTGTCTATAAAACATACTTGTCTATAAAACATACTTGTCTATAAAACATACTTGTCTATAAAACATACTAATTCTTGTCTATAAAACATATTTGTCTATAAAACATACTTGTCTATAAAACATACTTGTCTGTAAAACATACTTGTCTATAAAACATACTTGTCTATAAAACATACTTGTCTATAAAACATACTTGTCTATAAAACATACTAATTCTTGTCTATAAAACATATTTGTCTATAAAACATACTTGTCTATAAAACATACTTGTCTGTAAAACATACTTGTCTATAAAACATACTTGTCTATAAAACATACTTGTCTATAAAACATACTTGTCTATAAAACATACTTGTCTATAAAACATACTTGTCTATAAAACATACTTGTCTGTAAAACATACTTGTCTATAAAACATACTTGTCTATAAAACATACTCGTCTATAAAACATACTTGTCTATAAAACATACTTGTCTATAAAACATACTTGTCTGTAAAACATACTTGTCTATAAAACATGCTTGTCTATAAAACATACTTTTCTATAAAACATACTAATTCTTGTCTATAAAACATATTTGTCTATAAAACATACTTGTCTATAAAACAATCGGATTACATGTACAAATAAAAGAAACATTAAAAAGATATAAAAACCATATATTTAGAACGTATGAAATATAACTATATTTTTGTATTTAAATCAATTTCTCTAAAAAATTTCAAAATTCAAGACGTTGTGGACGTGACTCTAAAATGTGAACGAATTTAAGGAATATAATCAATGTTATCGTCAAAAGCAGTGGGCTGAGACTAAATGTCTTCTAAAAATATAGATATTTGATTTACCGTGATGTCAAGGTTTTGTCACGTTTTCAGGACCATTGTATTATAAAATGATTGTTGACGATTTTTAAATTGACTAATTTTGTTCATATATCTATACCAAACATTAAAAGTCGACTGAATCATCTATACAAATCTAAATTTGATTTTTATAAAAAGAAAATATTTTGCGTTTTAAATATAATTACATTTTGACGTCATGTCTTCATTTCTCTCTGCTTTTGAACTAGAACGATATTATTATTGTTCACGACCATATTTGTTTTGTTTGCTTAATGGTGTTTAACGCCACTTTCAACAATATTTCAGCTATATTGTGGCGGTCAGTTTTATTGGTGGAAGACACCGGAGTACCCGGAGAAAACCAACGACCTGTCGCAAGTCACTGACAAGCTTTATCACATAATGTTGTACACCTCGCCCTGATCGAGATTCGAACTCAAAACATCAGTGGTGATATATTATACATTCATTGCATGCTGGTGAGGGAAATATGAAAATTTATTCACCTAAGAGTATCATATTTCCTGAACCCGCATGCTATAAATGTTTTATTATACCGAATGAAACCAGAAAACAGATACATGTAAAATACTGTTGGAAAGCATATTTTTTAAGTCCATTGGAACGTTGTCTCAGACATTTAAAAACCACTGTAACGGTCACCTGCAAGTGATGCGTTCCGAGTGCCTCTGACGTTTTCCTGTCAAAGAACGATAACTCTGACAGGAAAACCCTCGAGGCATCCGATTTTTATCCATTTTTCAATCAAATTAATCTATTTATGGTAATTAATATATGAGGTATGATAAACTTTTTTGTGTCACTGAATAAATCGGATTTTTTATACGGATATTCTAAAAATTATATGTACCATTTGACGAATTTATGGGCGCTATTGTTCTACGAACATGACGTAAATGAATCAAAATGTTTGAAAATTTCCAAGGGGGAAATGGGGTGTTAGGGTTATGGTGTTTAACACCACTTTGAAAACTTCCAATATTTTGACATTAACCGTAACTGATGAAGGTTATTCAAGAAACACTGCGTGGGGAAAAAATAAAAATAAATAAATAAACAACCTACTGAATAAATCGACTTTTAATAACAACTTAATTGAAAAAAAATAGATCTTGTATGTAAACAGATGACACTTGGTAGCATTTAGATTATCACAAGCAAGGAGATTACAATTATGGATACGGTCTGAAAATTTTGGCTTGCAACAGGCCACAAAAAGGACAATAAAATAAAATAATAACTTGTTTACACTAAGAACGGATGCAAGATACAAGGGTCGTGACGGTCATAGAACATTATGACCTCACTATCTAATGCTAAATTGTTCATTGTAGATTTGAAAACTCCCTGGCTTGTTCATACAAATTTAAATACAATAAATGGCTTAGAAATGAACACCTCGTCCTGGAACAACTATACCATTATAAGTGGTCTGACCGGAGCAATATCGGTTGACTATCATTTCACACAAGGATACCTCTACTGGACAGACCAACTTACGGATCGGATAACAAGGCAAGTATCGACCTTTTGCACATTCTCGACTGGATTCTACTATTATACAGTGGAACCTCTGAAAACTGACTACGTCCGGGGCCAAAGGAATCAGTCGGGTTTCAGATATACCGGTTTTAAGAGGTTCCGGAAATAGACATTTCCTTAATTTCCGCCAAAAAATGTACTTCTTTAGACCTTTTTCTTTAATACGAGATGCACTGGTACCCTGTCTAGCAAGAGCAATAGAAAGGACAACGAAGTTGAGCATAACGTTCTCATAATTTGTAGATATTTGAAACTTGTTAAAAAAAAATAGAGGATAATTTCATAGTAAATTCACAATTTGCTACATTAATTTTTTTAAGCAGATTATGGGGGAAAATATATGTTACTTTACATGAAATGGGGTCCTATTGACAGCCTTAAAGGGAAATAACTGCCGAAAAAGTATAGTTTTAGAATCAAGGTCGGAAATGTGCAAATGGTCAATTAAAATTAGTGGTTGTTGGATCCTTATCATTCTTTGACCATACACTGTCATCTAACAACAACCCATTTGAGGTCATGTCATATAACCTTTCATTGATCTTTGACCGTCCAATTATATGCAAGACAGTTAAATCTATTGACCAATCGGACAACAGTTATTGATGTGTTCACTCGGGTTTAGCAATGTAAAAAGTAGATTTATCGCTGATTGGTCGCTATGAAATATGAACCCTGAATATGACCTAAAAAGGGGATGGTACTAGATGTTGGTGTATCCCAAAAATAAATAAATCAATCAATAAATAAAAAATTGAAAATGTATCCAAGCATTAAAAAAAAATAATTAAATAAATAAATAAGTAAATAAATGAAAAGGCATCAAACATCTAATGTTTTTTAAGACTGATCAATAAATTGATCAAAATCTTATGCAGCCAATGACAGGTAAGAGTTATTGGACATCAAATGAAATTCCCACCCACCGAGTGACGTCATTTGTTCAATGAAACTGTATCCTTGACAGGAGCAGATGCATGCAGAATACAGGATTTTATATTAGATGGGCGCAACGTTTCTAGGGTCTAGGATCCCCACCGGTCTATGACAGTAACGGGTGGGGGAACGCCATATATAAGCTCATGATAAATAATTATTAGACGATATACATTTTTACAAAGCTTATAGACATTTCATGTAATATAATCTCATTTGTACTGTTCGTCGAATAAGTGCATTGACACCTTTCGGTTCAATAAATATTTTTCTGCAAACTTCCATAGTTAATTATCTTTGAATATTTATATTTATGTCCTAATATCGGAACATGTTTATTGTTCTTAGCTCTGCCTTTTGATACGCCATCTTTACTACGATATCAAACTTCCTTGCCGTTCCAGCTCCGGTCCACACACTACTCTCCATTTGTCCACCGAGGGAGAACCATGTTCGGAAGCGGATGTGAAAACTGTCCGGAATTTGCTACGATATAGGTATAAAAATATAGAATCGACTTCGGACAAGTTTGCAAAATTCGACAATAAATTTATGGATAAAACGTGTTCAAAGTTAAGCTCCGTTAGAAATAAGATGGCGTAACAAAAACATAGGTAAGAACTATGCTATACTGATTTGAATATAAATGTCAAATGTCGACTTGTGAAAGTTATGTTATTTATTACACAGAGCGAGTCTTTCAAATAGAGAGGACAAGGAAGACTTGGTGACATATAGCCTAGATAGAGCGGATGGCATGGCAGTAGACTGGATTTATAATCATATCTACTGGATTGACGCTACACATAAACATGTAAAAGTGGCGAATCTAGACGGAAGCTTACGGAAAACTCTGATTGATACAGATCTTGTAACTCCCAGAGCTATAGTTGTACATCCTAATGAAGGGTAAGTAATATTTATTCCACTGTCTTCCTAGTAAAACGGTTAAATTATCGAACGCGAAACGTGAGATTGTTTACCCGTTTAACTCGGAAACCCGTGGTATCAATGATTTGCAACATGAAACCATGCGATATCACATCTAGATCGTTGGTTATTGTATGGCTGTCTGAGAGTAATAAAGCTACATCCCAGATTGATAGTGAGCAATGTCTTGCATCTGCCTGTATTATTTCATAATTCTTAGCTGTTGGTTACATTCTGGTATATAAACCATAAAAAGATCAAGAGAAAAGAATTCATTCATGTTACAAATAATATATTTAACTTATTAAAGTTTTACAAAAAGTGATTAGTTAAAGAAGAATACACGAACAAATAGGTAAGATCCATGGTATATATAATATTAATGAATTTTCTATCTAGTAAAGAAAAGTTTGAAGATATGAAAGGGATAAGCCGTAAATCGAAGGAGGACAGGCTAACCCAGGACACTATAACATTATGTCATTATGTCTTGTTATATCTGTATGAATGTTTGTGTTATTTGTAGATGGCTGTTTTTCACAGATGTTTCTAAGCCTAGAATCATTAGATGTGGCTTAGATGGGAGTAATAGACAGACAATCATTTCAAGCGAAACCACGGACATAAGCGAACCGAACGGGCTCTCTATTGGTAGAGTATCGAGAAAATACTTTATTTAATGTTATTGAAAATTATATGTATATAAACAGTTAATATGGTAAGGGTTATGGTTATGGTGTTTAACGTCACTTTCAACAATATTTCAGCTATATCGTGGGGGTAAGTTTGATTGGTGGAGGAAACCGAAGTACCCGCAGAAAACCACCGACCTGTCGCACAAGTCACTGACAAAATTTATCACATAATGTTGCATCGAATACACCTGGCCTGAGCAGGATACGAACTCACAATGTTAGTGGCTACAGACAATGGCTGCATATGTAGTTGTAAATCGAACTCCCATACGATCACGACCACGACAACCCTTAAATGGCCGTCATTGTTAATATCCTATTGCAGATGAATACATTTCTACTTATACGATTAGTGCCTATCACATCTAACGTTGTGAATTCGAATCCCGACCGTGGCGATTATAGATGTATATTATTCAACTTCATGTGATAATGTGTATTTTTGACATCCGCCAGATCATGTGATTTTCTGTGGTTTCGTCCAGAAATAAAACTGATCTTCACGATATAACTGAAATATTTACAGAAGATACTGCAAGCTCTGTCATTGTTTTATATTGATATTGATGTTTAGAGTAAGGTCTGTGTGTGCGCTATATTGGTCTAGTTTTTATGTTCTGGTAGAAATCGTAAGATTACTAAGATTATTGTAGTGCCTGTGCTAAACCAGGAATATTAGCTGTCATGTATATGTGTGCTAGGGATATCGATTTCTCCTCTTTCTACGATTTTACGGTTAGATTTTGGGACTGTTCAGACATTGTGGTATTTTTTGTGTTTCATTTTATTTCACAGATTTCTCTAGCAACAGATTATACTGGATTGATAACGTTTATAAACAGATACAATCATCAAATCTCAATGGAACGGAAATAAGACGTTTAACTACTTCTTCAGACTACATGCCATGGGCATGGGGATTGATTGTATTCGAAGACAAGATTTATTGGACTTCGTTTACAAATAACACAATATATAGGGTTGATAAAGCAACCGGATTACATTTTGAAGTTGTCAAGACAGAATTAAGTATTCCAATTGGAATCAAGATTTACAGCCAGGAAAATCAACCAACAGGTATTTTGTGTGTGTGTGCGTGTGGGGTGGGGGTGGGTATGAAATACATACAAATGGCTTTACACAAAGATAAAATGCAACAGCTATCAAGATGGCGGTTTATTTAAGTGAGGATTTGTATTGTAATCACATCTGGTTAAAACATGCATGACTGCATCATTTCACTAAGAGGGAGATTAAGGCCTCTAAAACTAGTTTAACCCCGCCACTTTTTCTGGAAATGCCTGTACCAAGACTGGAACTTTCATCGTAATCAAAGGATTTGAAATCCAAATTCATTAGCGAACAACACTTGGTTGCATATGAATTGCTCATTTTGATTTATAGTCTAAGTTGGTTGAGTCAAAGTTGAAGGAACCAATGAAATGATTTCAAATATTTAGAGTACTAGAAAATGATAGAGTGATTGAGTGATTGTTGCTTAACGCCAATTCAGCAATTGTTCAGTTATATCATGGCGAGAACAAGTTAATTTTCAATGAGATGATGAAGAGCTCCGCTTTGTACTAGACCAATAGGCTGAGTTGGATTTTTATCGTGCTAGCTCACTGAAACAACAGTCCGCGGGTAGATATGTCTCTCCACTCGGACACTTTTTTCGGATTCCGAGATAACAAGTCGCTGCTCTTTTTTCTTAATGTTGCGTGCTTAGCGGAGAACCAACACATACCAATTTCATAGTCTTTGGTTTGACCCAACCGTGGCTCGAGCCCATGATCTACCGCATTCGAGGCGAGCACACCGACCATTACGCCGCCGATGCGGTCGAGAAAATGATAGATACGCTAACCATTGGCGAGATGTTCTGGCACGGTTTTTATCTTTATCTACAATGTACTCAAATCTACAAATGTGTTTGTCCTGTTCAAAACAACTTCAAATGTTACTGACAAAATACAGAGACAAACGTCACTACATTTCAAGGATGTCCTATTTCAAGACCATGCATTGTTGTTCTCTCTACACGAATCCGGTTCCAGAATATTATTTCTCACTTTTGAGACAGACCAGTTCCTATTTATAGCGATGTGAGATTTTCTTATCTTGCACTAGTGCAAGACAAAAATATCAGGTGCGTTTTACCCCTCCCCCCCCCCCCCCCCCCCCAATTCTCCATGCTCTTCCTTTTTAAAATAAACAATTCACTGTATATAAGTTTTCAATTTTTAATAAACACGCAAATCCTAGCAATCAGCCATATTATTCTCTTCCAGTCGATGTTTGTTTACTTTGAGTAAATAATAGAGTGCTCTTCCTTGTTAGTAACTAACGTAAAGAAAGAAATTACGTCCCTTTGACTAAATTCAAATATTATTTTTTACAGGTATTTATCGCTGTTGTAGTAACATTTATAATATATCTATTAAATACATTGTATTTTTATTATGAAATACATTTAAAATACTGCCAAGACACGGATGCATATGGATAAATCGAATATTTACTTTAGAAATAGAAAACAAAATTGCGGGAAAACGCTCGATGGAATGTAAACAAAACAAATAGGTGTTTAGTGAGAAATAAAATCAAACACCGGAAAAAGTACAAGATAGGGAAATCTCCGACACCCTTGGGTAAGATTTCAATCGTTCTCTAACTCGGCAAGCCTCGTAAGAGAACGATTCAAATATTACCCTCGGGTGTCGGAGATTTCCCTATCTTGTACTCCCTTCGGTGTTAGATTCTATATTTCCATACTAGACAAACAAAACAAAAACAATTTTAATCCTATACAGTCAAAGCTGTATATAAAGGACACTCAAGGAAACCTGAAAACGTTACCCTTCATACACAGGTTAAAATCATATGCACTATTAATAAATAGGAAAAAGAATAATGAGGATGCCCTTAATAGACAGTCATTTGTTATATAGAGGTGCCCTTTATGGCAGATTTGACTGTACCTTGATTGAGCAGGGAATACAATGATTGCAGGATACAGTTAGATAAAATGTAGTACTAGTACAAACAGACTATATAGCTAAAGAATCGCATTATCCCAATTCAAGATAAACGAGGTTCGACTATGTTATAATTTTTCTGACTAAATTCTCTGTGTTTTATCGAATTATCCCAATTCAAGATAAACGAAGTTTGACTTTAGTATCATATTCTGACTAAGCCATCTGTGTTTTATTGCAATAGGGGAAAATAAATGTGGACAAACCAATGGTGGTTGTGAACAATTGTGTCTACCATCCCCGCAGTCAACTATTCAATGTGCGTGTGCTGATGGTTTTCAACTAGAAAATGACAGGAAAAGATGCTTTGACATAGGTAAATATTTTGCCTATACTATTATTATGCAATTTCGGAAATTATTTGTCGGAGTTTGTGTCAATCAAGAAGTGTTTGAAGATACTAAAGGGGTAATCATAATCCGTATATCGAAGAACAGACAACGCAATGGCCAAAAGAAAAAGAACAAAAGGACAAACAACGATCTACAAAACGCCACAGAGAAAACTAGATATTGAGCAACTCGAAACCCACTAAAACCGGGGTAAACTAAAGATCGAGTAACAAGAAACCCACTAAAACCACTCAAACTAGCCAGTCTATTTGGACTACTGCAGGCTAATGTTGCAATTTTAGTGGCCACTTAGGGTGAAAAATGAAACACCTTTAATCATTCCAAATTTTAATTGTTTTTGAACACAAACAACATATCTACAAGATTCCAACTGATCAGGGATAGTTTCCATCATTTTGATTGAAAAACAATATTTAAAGATAATGCTATCAACAAATCTGTACGTATGGAACAATCACTTGTGATTATTAATTTGTTTTCCTCTAAAATCTCTATCAATTGTTTTATTATATTTTGAAATCAGAACTAGCTTGCTTTCAACTCTATGGAACTATCAGGGCTTTTTGGTAGGATATCTTTTTTATAATTTTCCCATTTTTCAAGATGCCTCAAAATAATTGAAAACATTGTTGATTTTTTTCTCTTTAAAAATCACACAAGCTAAACTATTTTTCATTTAGCATAGTGATTATGAAATTTTACTATTCTTTTAACCAATAAAAAAACTTATTAAGATATCTGATACATAAAATTCACAATATACTATTCTTAAAATGTCTGATTTTCCATATTCTTGTGCCATACATAAGATTTAATTGACCATGTTTAGTAAAATTAAATGAAACAATAACATTCTATATTAAAGTCTTCCCATTGTGTCAAAGAAATAAGGTAATGGAAATTGTAAACTAAACCTTTTACATAAATTTGATATAAAACGATCAGAAAGAATCACCAAATAAGTCTTGTTTTTCCTTAAAAGAAACAACACATATATTAACTCCTGTTTCTTGCAAAAATTAAGCACATTTTGACTGAATAAGCTGATTACATTATGACGTCTACATTTTGTATAGTGTTCAGAATTAAAATTGTAGCATTTGACTCATTCTTATAAGGATAAAATAATACATTTTACAATTATGTTCCATACGTGTTCCATACGTAAGATTTTATAGCCTATATATAGAAGTAAGATTAAATAATCCAGAAACATCATATTTAAATCATCCAAGTGTTTCAGAGTAGTAAGGTGGTAGAAATAATATATTAAACCTTATAAGCCTATTTTATATGAAACCAGCATTTGATCACCAGACAGCTAATCTTTTTCCAAGAAGAAGCAAATACAAATACTAATTCTTGTTTCTTGCAAAAAATAAACAAATTTTAGACTGACTAACCTGATTTAACTAAGTAGTCAACACATTGTATAGTATTCAGAATTAAAATTGTAGCATTTGACACATTCTTACCAGAACAACTTGATATGTTTTGTCACATATAGGATTATATAGTGTAATCCCAACATCTTACGTATGGGACAAAAGTTTGCAATATTCATTTTGTTGTGGATTTCACTTACATTTAATTTAGAAAGTAATGAAATGTTGTCAGACTTTTTAGTTTTCTACTTTTTTACAAATGTGACTGTTTATTTAGCTTATTCTTGACAAAATGGGAATATTTTGTTAAGTTTGGGAAGAAAGAGCAAACACTCTTACATCTCTATAAACAACTTTTTGGATGGATATAAGGAGTTAATCCTATGTTTATGCAGTCATCAGTGTATTAGAAATGTCATGATGCAAAGAATGCAAGTCAGCAAAGGAATTTAAGAGAACATTTTCTATCTTACGTATGAGACAAAAAAAAAGTGTTACATATGGGACATTTCAAATTGACTTTGATGTCTTGTCTTGTCTACATTAATTGGTGATAGTCAAAACCAAAGTTATTTATACTTAGGTACCTTGATACCATTCAAGTTAAAAGTGAGATCTTATATTTCAAGTATGTACTTTTCATGGCTTACGTATGGGACAGCATGGGTTTCGGAAAATGTCTTTTCAAATTTTGAAGACTTGAATTAAAGAAATGATCAGAATTCTTTCCATTTTTTCTTGTCACAGTTCTTCCTCGCACTCTCAATAAAAGAATAACTGTATATAATGTAGATAAATAAGAAGAAGACCCCATATAATTCCTTGTTAATCTTGTGAATGCCTATTTTGTTGCATGTTATATACCAAAAGAAACTAGAGAAAATTCTCTATGAACTGAAGCTGACCTTAACTTTGTTACTCCTGAGAGAAAAATGTATGACACTTTAAAAAAGGGGAACATATGAAGTGGCCACTCGCTACGGGCATTTTTGGGCAATTTTGGGGTATGTATGAGGCTGTATTTCCATAACCGATCAAAATAGACCACTGAAAGTTATCTATTGTTTAGACCCCATAATGCACCAAGCTTAAACATATCATTCATTTATATTATATTACAACATATCATTGGTTGATTAATTGCACAATATCCTTTAAAAAGTGCAACCTTAGCTTGCAGTAGTCCATATATATCCATGTTGCCCTTTATGGTGTCTTCATATTGGATATTGAATTTGTTTACGACACACGCACCTGCATACACACGTGTGTGTCACAAATGTTTTATTGTTTGATCATATCTGAATCTGTTTTAAAGTGTGTCAGTTATCTATTGTAGTGCCAAAGTAGGAAGAACAAATGATTTTAAGAAATGTTGAAAACTTATATTTGGCAAGGTCGTCGATGTCGTGATCGTATGGTATTTGGGCATACAACTACCTAGTGCCTGCCACTACTAACATTATAATCCCGCTCATGGCGAGGAATACTTGATGCAACATTATGTAATAAAGTTTGTTTTGTCAGTGACTTGCGACAGATCGCTGGTTTTTATCAGGTCACTCCGGTTTCCTCCACCAATAAAACTGACCACCAGGATATAACTGAAATATTGTAGAATGTTACATTAAACACCATAACCATAGCCCTGTCTGTGATGTTCATTAAAGAGTTAATGTTAATATAAGTATCATAAATCGGCAAGTAGATCAACATCTAGATATTTTTATCGGTACTAATTCGATCTGACTATGAGTAACACCACTGGTGTCTTATACGGGCAGCAGCATTAACCTCGGTCATTTGGTTGGGCCCGTGTTGCCCATCTTTTTCATTTTCTGTGTTGTGTTGTGTTTTTTGCTTTGTTTGTGTTCGTACATTGTCTTGAGCTCAATGTTGCCCGTGTTTTTGGATGGTCTATTTTCGTCCACTTTCGGTTTTCTCTAACGGTTATTGATTATCGCTCTCTCCTCTGATAAATGTTTATCAACATCGCTTTGCACATATCCATGCAGACACATAGCGTCACTCAACGCTGAAACAACGTTACAACCTTATTTTATTGTTGAAATGTCATTTTGTGCCTGCTTGTTATAAAGTAATGATGATGAACTGTCATATACGTAAGCAGTGCCGGATTTACCTATATGATTGACATGCTGAAGTCTAGGACCTCCGTCCGAGGTGTATACTACTTTTGACACTGTCATTGCACATTCATACTTATGCTGTCTTAGCGTGATGTACTCTCTAAACAATTCTTCGGTAATTTTCCTTACGCAGTAGCACTAGTACTCCATTTCAGAATATTGCAGAATTTTAAGCACCCCTCATCATCCTCGCCTTAATTCATATTGCTTAAGCACTCTTCATATATGCCAAGTTTAGTGCCCACGCCACACTTCCTGAAAAACCTTAAATTCATAAGATTGGGATTGGAACCCATTTACCGGATTAAACCTCTCGCATGTTTGTGTATGTTCCAAGCAATAAACATAGAAAAAAGATTTGACGTTGGAAATCTAGGTCCTGGCTTGGGACAGGAACAACATATTGCGGGATAATCTCGGTTAATGGGTTCCCGCTTGATAATTGGATCTCCAATGCCAATACATATACATGTATAAACAAACGTGAAAATCCTGCACAGATTCGGTTCCACTCAAGAAGACCACGCACTATCACAAAAATGATCGACAACATTAACATGGACTGTACAATTACAGGGTCAATGAATGCTCGTGGTACGGAGGTATAATCTGTTGGTTAAAGACCATTACTCTTCTGTTGGTTAAAGACCATTACTCATAGGACAAAAACATCATAACTGATACCTCTATCTTCTCTATTATCTTATAAAGGTTCTCGAAATTGGTTAACCTTTGCCAACTCTAAGACAATCGAACGTCTTGACGTTGACACAAGTGTGACAGAAACCATAGCAACTGGCAGTATGCGCGCTGTTGCCCTGGATATCCATTATAGCAAAGGACTTGTGTATTGGAGTGGCGCTGGTGATAATAAAAAGATTATGAGGTATGCTGGAAATTATATCACAGGGCTTGTGTACTTGACTGATGCTGTCGATAAAAAGATTATTTTATAACACACACACAGTTCCTCTCCTTAAACCAAACGCTTCGGTTGTGCATTGGTTAGCGTGCTTGCCTCGAGTGTGGTACGTTTTGAGTTCGAGCCCTGGTAGGGCCAATCCAAATACTATAAAAGTGGTATTACTGCTTCGTCGCTAAGCATGCAGCAATAACGAGTAAGAACAAAGACTGGTTTGTTCGGAATCAGGATAATGTGTTCGACTGAAGCGAGTTGTCTACATTTGGAGCCAGTACTAGTACTACAGAGTTCCAATTAAGCGTGTTGGTCTAGTACTAAATATACATCATAATATTTTCATTGAATATATCTTGTTCAGGCCATGATATAGCGGATAAAAGCTGGCTTTAAGCAACAATCACTCACTCACTCTTTAGATCTTCTGGGTCCTGCCTTACTACATATTTGTATGCTAAGGTAGAACATAACGGATATCTCTGGTATAGGTTTGAATTTATGAAGTACATTAAGAAGTAAGAAACATGACTGGTTGGTTCGAAATCTTGTGTCCAAGTTGCGTGACGTCCACGGACTGTTGCTTCACGGAGCGAGCACTATGCAAACCCAACTAGGTCTGTTGATATTGTAAAAAGCAGTCATCATCATAATCTCATCGAAGTGGAACTTGTTCTCCCCATGATAGAGCTGTAAAAGTGCTCACTCACTCACTCACTCACTCACTCACTCACTCACTCACTCACTCACTCACTCACTCACTCACTCACTCACTCACTCACTCACTCACTCACTCACTCACTCACTCACTCACTCACTCACTCACTCACTCACTCACTCACTCACTCACTCACTCACTCACTCACTCACTCACTCACTCACTCACTCACTCACTCACTCACTCACTCACTCACGCACTCACACACTCACACACTCACTCACTCACTCACTCACTCACTCACTCACTCACTCACTCACTCACTCACTCACTCACTCACGCAATCTATTTGTTGTCGCCAATTATGGATTAAAAAGTTGAAAACTAATTTAAATAGTGTTGTAATACCCATAAAACCACAAACCTAATTAATTGAGAGGCAAAGGCCAAATGGTAAATACCTTGACAAATGAGAAGCGTAACATGACCGGCAGTGATGGTCAACAATTACACCAATATCAACAATCACATCTCACTTAAGATCACTGAACACTGAACACTAAAAAGACCGTGGCATATGCCATTGGAAAATTAGGTCTTGGTTTGGGACAAGCACAAAAGTGGGCAGAGGTTAAACCGGTTAATGGGATCCCTATCGTCCCCTCTCGGTGACTGGATCTCCAACGGCAATGCATAGAAAAACAAACGATTGCATATTCGTTTTTTTACGTCTTCGGATGTAATACTGTTTGTCCTGTTTGTTATCATTAATATTTTACCACAGGAGTTCGGTAACAAAAGATTCAGTGTCAGGGGTTGTCGAAGATGTTGTGACAGAGGCAATTGATAGGCCGGATGGATTGGCTATTGATTGGATATATGACTTGCTCTATTGGACAGATTCTAGATATGATCACATACAAGTTTCACGGTTAGATGGGACAGACAGACGGACAATTGTAAAAGACGATAGTCTTGATGAACCAAGAGCAATAGTTGTAGATCCAATAAGAGGGTAAGTCGTCCTTATCCAACATTCGAACGCAAATTGTTTGAGATTGTGATAAGAAAAAACAATTTCAAACACAATAATATATTCATAAGTAATCGTCTCATAAAATAATACAGTTCCTTCATGAAACAAATATATCTGTTCATCATCCTCAGTAAACCACCGCTGATCATGTTCAGATAATCACCACTCATCACGCATGTATCAATTGAAAAACTTACATTAGGTTTGTAGTCTTCCTGTTACTTTTCTGACCTTTAGTAGTTGTTGTAAGAGGGCTCGTGTCTTATTTATGTTTTTGTGTTTGTTCCATATAGTGGTGTCCAAAATGTATTGATTATAAGAGTAACATGACGTGCGTCTTTTAAGAGGAAGGAACTGCTTACCCCTCGCGAGCACACGAGTTCACCCCCGGATTTCTGGTGGGGTCCGTGTTGCTCATCCTTTTAGTCTTTTGTGTTGTCTGATTATGTGTCTTTGCATTCTGAGTTCCGTGTTGTGATGTCCGTTACGATTTCCGCATGAATACGATGTTCGGTTTGTTTTTACCTCCGGTTGCTTGTAGGAGAGCTCACGTCTTATTTACATGATTTGTGTTTGCTTGCGAATAGTGGTGTCCAACACATATTGCGTTGTGTTTTTGCTTTGCTTTTCGTCGTCTAGTTGCCAGTTTCTCTGGGTTGTCCATTTTGTATCGCCCTTCGGTATTCTCTATCATTTATATATTATAGCAACATATATAATAGCATCACTCAAATATTTGAGTGGTCGGTAGGTCACTAAGATTAGAATTTTAGACTACAACCATGTGTTTTCGTTTACTATCAAAATAAGGTATCTAATAATTTTCTGGTCCAGTATAATTTAATATAAGTGCAAATAATAAGTCCTCCCAATTCAGCAGAGCCAATCAGAGTCGAGATGAATAATTCACAACTACGAAGATTTATCTGTCAGTTGAACCCATCCCTTCCTCATTTCTATATTCTTAATAAATTAATTTTTGAGTCACATGTAATTTTTTACGTGTTTCGATTGGTTTAAAAAGTTGAGGTTATTTGTCAATGAACGGAATCTAAAAATAGACGTCGTTCTCAAGGCGTCGCGTGCCATTGTCATCAGGTGATTTTCTTTAAATGAGGCACTTTTATTTAAAAAAAATTCCGATTATTAGCCTTATTATGAAAAAAAATTATATTTGATATTTTTCAATATCATAGCAAGAAAAGTTTGAATTAATCTATTAGGATTCATCGAAATTATTTGTTCGGTTCATTCGAAATAACCTCAATCATTGTACAACCTGATTGAGGTTATTTCGAATGAACCGAACAAAAATTGCGATCAATCCTTAATTAAACTTCTTCTCGTCCTGAATATAGCTGAAGTACTACTTGCTGAACGTTAAGCACCACTCAATCAATCAATCAACCAATCGGAGTGTGATCAACCGTGAGTTAAACCAGAAATCAACTGGACTGTTGACCATTTTAGAGTGTGAGATTTGTCCCGATTACAAGCTATTAAGATAATACATTATGAAGAAATAATCGAATACAATTATTTACTGTATAATGAAGAATAAAATGATGTAAGGTCTTGTTTACAGTAAACCCTGTATTAAGAGGTCACCTATTGAAAATAGAAAAAAATACCTCTTAAAAGAGGTGTAATTTATTTGAAATTCTCTATGACAGACAAGAAAAATGTGACATTTCAATACTGGTGGCTGCTTAATAGAGGTGACCGCATAAGCAGGTTAGTCTGTATTTGTATATGGTACATTCCATACACATGTGGTAACGTTTATACATATAATACTAGGTAGTATGTTGTGTATACATGCCATGCCTTTATATACACATATAGTACCATGTATGGGCACATTTTATATGGTACATTGTATACCTATGCGGTACCTTGTATATATACATGTAATACCTTGTATATAAACATATTGTACCCTGTTTGTACATGTTACACCCATATAATAAAGGTATCGCCTTCATTAGGTACATGTACGCTCATAATCTAAAGATTGGAAAGCCTACTAATTTAAAAGATTTAGCAGCAAGCAAATCAAAGAGCCTAAATAGGATAGCCAAATTTACTAAGGTTACCTTTGCAACATGGAGAGTAATCTTAGATTATTTCCGAACACTAAATTTCAAAGCACGTCACTGCATGGTGGGCGATACCATCGGGGACAAATAGAAGCATTAACTGCTTGGTGGGCGGTACTATTGGGAGCAAATAAAAACAGTTACCGCTTGGTAGGCGGTACTATCGGGAACAAATAAAAGCATTGACTAATTGGTGGGCGATACCATCGGTACAAATAGAAGCATTGACTGCTTCGTGGGTGGGACCATCGAGAACAAATAAAAATATTGACTGCTTGGTGGGAGATACCATCGGTTACAAATATAAGCATCAACCCTGTAATAGTAATGCACACATGGAATTCAGTTTCAGTTGGAAATATTTCTATGACAAAACCAAAAATAACTAGGAAGAACTGTTTTAGATACCTAAAACTTATATCTCCCCTTAATGCGGCCATCTGTACAACAATAAGTTACACATTATGAGTTGAATGATACTATTTAAAGAAATACTTATTTGACCTTGAGGTCAAAGGTCAAGGTCTCACGAAGATCATTACGGTACGCGACACGCCGCCTTATGGTCATGCACCCACATATCAAATATCATTGACCTATCTCGAAAGACAAAAAATGTTTTGGTCCGGACAAGAAAATACTATTTACAAAACAATTATTTGACCTTGAGGTCAAAGGTCAAGATCTCACGAAGGTCATTATGGTACGCGACACACCGCCTTATGGTCATGCACCCACACACCAAATATAATTTACCTATCTGGAAAGACAAAAAAGTTTTGATCCGGACAAGCTTCGCTGAGAAGAAGCAGAAGAAGCGGAAGAAACAATCAGACTAAAGCAATATGTCTCCCTTCGTTCGAAGGGGAGACATAGCTAAAGAAGAAACAAATAACTAATCAATATTATAAACTACATCGGTTTCACTGCATTTTGAATATAGATGGTTATTCTTCACTGACTGGGGAAGGCATCCTAGAATAGAACGATGTCGGATGGATGGAACAGACCGAAGCACTATTGTTGACCATGATATTAAATGGCCAAATGGATTGTCTATCGGTAAGTATATAAATTAGCTTACCATTCATTAATATGGTTGCTTTATGAAAGTCAGAAGATACCTAGTCGCCGTGATAGAATAATAGAAAATTAACATAGAAACACAAACACGTGACTACAAAACACAAAAAGAGGAGGCAAAGACAAAAATAATCAACTTCAACAAACAAAGATGAGCAACACGGACCACACATAAAACGGAGGAAAAACTCAGATGTTTCAAATGCACGCTTGGCTCCGCCGTGTTACTAAGGGTTATGGTCAAAGTCCGTAAATGTCGTAATGAAGTGATATTAGGGGACGCTAAATTCTGTGATTTAATGGTGCTGACGAGAATAAACATTATAGAAACCCCATTGTAGCAATCAAGAATGGACAATTCAGAGACACAGGCGACATCAGCCACAAGACAAAGAACGAAGATACCACAAAGAAAACCAAAAAAATGAGTAACACGGTCCCCATCGAATTAAGCATATTTCGTTTGCTCAAAATATTAGCAATTGGGACTGGGCGCATGTTATGGAAACAATTATCTAAATCTTGGTCTCCATCAATTATGTGGATGAAACAAGGTGCTCCCAAAGGGAAAGTAGTTCTGAGCTACTCAATGTCAAGTCTGGTAAAAGTCTTGAAAGAATATATGTAAAAGGGAACAAATCCATTGCCATTTGAAACCATGATTGCAATTCAACGAATACAAATGAGTTAATTCTAGTTGATGAAGATTTGATGGCATACATTTCCTAACATCAATTTAACTTCATGAAAAATTACTGAAATATCATAAATAAATGTGTTGGACACCCATAAGCCACTCTCTCATATAAAATAAAACCGTGTACATGTATATATTATTTCAGACAATGCTGGAGAAAGACTATATTGGATAGATGGTAATCTAACGCAAATAAAAAGTACAAATTATGATGGATCCGGCACACACACCATCTTAAAAAGCCCATTGGAGATGCCGCAACCGTTTGATTTAGTCGTGTTTGACAGCTATGTGTACTGGACAAATTGGCGGCATAAATCTATATATAGAATAAATAAAAACTCAGGAAAAGATTTAAAACTAATAGCTAGTTACGTTCATAATCCAATGGGAATACAAATGTTTGGAGCCGGGGCACAAGTTAATGGTATGTAATCAAATATATTGTTCAGGATTATTATTAAAGATTAGTATAAAGTTCAAGATTAGAATGCAGCACTTTTTACAACAAAGCTGCAGTCCCAATTATATGTGAGGGTTGGCATTTTACTCACACGTGGAAGACACGTGCATGACCCCGTTGCACATATATGCCCCCTCCTCCTTACTTCTTGGTAAATATCTGCCCTTTTCTCCTTCCCCACTTCGCCTCAATATTTTTCGCTTATTTGTGAGCCTTTCGCTGACCCAATTATATCGCTACACTCCCGAGATATTTCTCTTTTCGACTGCCACATTTAAATATACCTACCAGGCCCCCCTCAGACGAATTGGACAAGAATATTCAGCGAACTTCGCTTGGTCTACTTTTCAGTCATTGAAACGGATTGTTATGTACTAGTATATGTGTGCTAGGGTTGTCGTGTACTATTATATGTGTGTTAGGGCTGTGATGTACTAGTATATGTGTGTTAGGGTTGTGATGTACTAGTATATGTGTATTAGGGCTGTAATGTACTAGTATATGTGTGTTCGGGTGTCATGTACTAGTATATGTGTGTTAGTGCTGTCATGTACTAGTATTTGTGTGTTAGGGTGTCATGTACTAGTATAATATATGTGAGTTAGGGCTGTCATGTACTAGTATATGTGTGTTAGGGCTGTGATGTACTAGTATATGTGTGTTAGGGCTGTGATGTACTAGTATATGTGTGTTAGGGTTGTCATGTACTAGTATATGTGTGTTAGGGCTGTGATGTACTAGTATATGTGTGTTAGGACTGTGATATACTGGTATATGTGTGTTAGGGCTGTGATGTACTAGTATATGTGTGTTAGGGCTGTGATGTACTAGTATATGTGTGTTAGGGCTGTGATGTACTAGTATATGTGTGTTAGGGCTGTGATGTACTAGTATATGTGTGCTAGGGTTGTCATGTACTAGTATATGTGTGTTAGGGCTGTGATGTACTAGTATATGTGTGTTAGGGTTGGCATGTACTAGTATATGTGTGCTAGGGCTATGATGTATTAGTATATGTGTGCTAGGGCTGTGATGTACTAGTATATGTGTGTTAGGGCTGTGATGTACTAGTATATGTGTGCTAGGGTTGTGATGTACTAGTATATGTGTGTTAGGGTTGTCATGTACTAGTATATGTGTGCTAGGGTTGTCATGTACTAGTATATGTGTGTTAGGGCTGTGATGTACTAGTATATGTGTGTTAGGGTTGTGATGTACTAGTATATGTGTATTAGGGCTGTAATGTACTAGTATATGTGTGTTATGGTGTCATGTACTAGTATATGTGTTTTAGTGCTCTCATGTACTAGTATTTGTGTGTTATGGTGTCATGTACTAATATAATATATGTGAGTTAGGGCTGTGATGTACTAGTATATGTGTGTTAGGGCTGTGATGTACTAGTATATGTGTGCTAGGGCTGTGATGTACTAGTATATGTGTGTTAGGGTTGTCATGTACTAGTATATGTGTGTTAGGGCTGTGATGTACTAGTATATGTGTATTAGAGCTGTGATGTACTAGTATATGTGTGTTAAGGCTGTGATGTACTAGTATATGTGTGTTAGGGTTGTGATGTACTAGTATATGTGTGTTAGGGCTGTGATGTACTAGTATATGTGTGTTAGGGCTGTGATGTACTAGTATATGTGTGTTAGGGCTGTGATGTACTAGTATATGTGTGTTAGGGCTGTGATGTACTAGTATATGTGTGTTAGGGCTGTGATGTACTAACATATGTGTGTTAGGGTTTTCATGAACTAGTATATGTGTGCTAGGGCTGTGATGTACTAGTATATGTGTGTTAGGGTTGTCATGTACTAGTATATGTGTGTTAGGGCTGTGATGTACTAGTATATGTGTGTTAGGGCTGTGATGTACTAGTATATGTGTGTTAAGGTTGTCATGTACTAGTATATGTGTGTTAGGGCTGTGATGTACTAGTATATGTGTGTTAGGGCTGTGATGTACTAGTATATGTGTGTTAGGGTTGGCATGTACTAGTATATGTGTGCTAGGGCTGTGATGTACTAGTATATGTGTGCTAGGGTTGTCATGTACTAGTATATGTGTGTTAGGGCTGTGATGTACTAGTATATGTGTGTTAGGGCTGTGATGTACTAGTATATGTGTGTTAAGGTTGTCATGTACTAGTATATGTGTGTTAGGGCTGTGATGTACTAGTATATGTGTGTTAGGGCTGTGATGTACTAGTATATGTGTGTTAGGGTTGGCATGTACTAGTATATATGTGCTAGGGCTGTGATGTACTAGTATATGTGTGCTAGGGTTGTCATGTACTAGTATATGTGTGTTAGGGCTGTGATGTACTAGTATATGTGTGTTAGGGCTGTGATGTACTAGTATATGTGTGTTAGGGTTGTCATGTACTAGTATATGTGTGCTAGGGTTTTCATGTACTAGTATATGTGTGTTAGGGCTGTGATGTACTAGTATATATGTATTAGGGTTGTGATGTACTAGTATATGTGTATTAGGGCTGTAATGTACTAGTATATGTGTGTTATGGTGTCATGTACTAGTATATGTGTGTTAGTGCTCTCATGTACTAGTATTTGTGTGTTATGGTGTCATGTACTAGTATAATATATGTGAGTTAGGGCTGTGATGTACTAGTATATGTGTGTTAGGGCTGTGATGTACTAGTATATGTGTGCTAGCGCTGTGATGTACTAGTATATGTGTGTTAGGGTTGTCATGTACTAGTATATGTGTGTTAGGGCTGTGATGTACTAGTATATGTGTGTTAGGGCTGTGATGTACTAGTATATGTGTGTTAAGGCTGTGATGTACTAGTATATGTGTGTTAGGGTTGTGATGTACTAGTATATGTGTGTTAGGGCTGTGATGTACTAGTATATGTGTCTTAGGGTTGTGATGTACTAGTATATGTGTGTTAGGGCTGTGATGTACTAGTATATGTGTGTTAGGGCTGTGATGTACTAGTATATGTGTGCTAGGGCTGTGATGTACTAATATATGTGTGTTAGGGTTGTCATGTACTAGTATATGTGTGCTAGGGCTGTGATGTACTAGTATATGTGTGTTAGGGTTGTCATGTACTAGTATATGTGTGCTAGGGCTGTGTTGTACTAGTATATGTGTGCTAGGGCTGTGATGTACTAGTATATGTGTGTTAGGGCTGTGGTGTACTAGTATATGTGTGTTAAGGTTGTCATGTACTAGTATATGTGTGTTAGAGCTGTGATGTACTAGTATATGTGTGTTAGGGCTGTGATGTACTAGTATATGTGTGTTAAGGTTGTCATGTACTAGTATATGTGTTTTAGGGCTGTGATGTACTAGTATATGTGTGTTAGGGTTGTCATGTACTAGTATATGTGTGTTCGGGTTTTCATGTACTAGTATATGTGTGTTAGGGTTGTCATGTACTAGTATATGTGTACTAGGGCTGTGATGTACTAGTATATGTGTTATAGGGTTGTCATGTACTAGTATATGTATGCTAGGGCTGTGATGTACTAGTATATGTGTGTTAGGGTGTCAGATTGTCCTCTTTTTCTACGTTTTCGGTGATATTTTTAAACTGCTCTGACGGCGTGGTATTTCCTTTTTGGTCAATTTACGTCACATATATCAAGGTGTGAATGTACGTCAAAATTGGAAGCCATTATGTGCCGCTTGAAGGTAAGTTTTACTAATAGCATTAGTTAACACTCAAATACTTCGACAACGTTTTCACAATGGGTGGAAATATCATTGTGGAAGTGTTTGAGAGTTTGACAATAAGTTTTGAACGATGAACGCACCGTTGTTTATCGGACATTTAGGGACATTTGACGCACTATCACATTTAATGTTTTCCGTACAATAACTAATGCTAATTAGTAAAAACTTACCTTCAAGCTGCACAAAATGGCTCCCAATTATGAGGTACATTCACCCGCTGTATATGCGTCGTGACATCAAACCTTGCCAATAATTGGTCAATTTTCAGAATTTATATGTCAAATTTAATTCACATTTTTGTAATGTTGATGAGACGTATTTGCGTGAAAGTAAAAAGGGAATAATTTTAATTATAATCATGTGAAGTATTTTTTTCACATTGATCATTTTTAAGATTAAGCACAATATTACATTACGTGGTCGTTGGATTTACAACTACCTATGCAATCAGTACTACTATCACCACTGATGTTGTGAGTTCGAATCTAGATCAGGGCGAGGTGTGATAAAGTTTGTCAGTGACTTGCGACAAAGTTGGTTGTTTTCTCGCGCTCCTCTGGTTTCCTCCACCAATAAAACTGACCGCCACGATACAACTGAAAGATTGTTGAAAGTGGCGCTAAACACCATCAAACAAACAAACAATAATTCATAGTTTTGTAATGTTGATGAGACGTTGCGCTCGCATATTTGCATGAAAATAAAATTGGAATAATTTTAATCATGTTTAGTGTTTTTTCCATTGATCAATTTAACAATTAAAAACAACATCACAGTCCGGATGGACACGATTAATATGGAAGAAACAAACTAAAAATGAAATATAGCAACACAACCACATACCGAACAGCACGTATATCGACAAACCACAATGTGACGAAGTATCAAATTAGGAAACTTTTCCAACCTCGTGCCCGTGATCCCTAACATGTATTATATAAAGTACATATACAAGAAACGTTTGAAGAGGTACTTAGATGATTTTAATCAAAGAACTGACAAGATAATGCCCTACTCCCCAACAAAAAAAGATATAAACAAATAAAAGAAAGGAAAAGATACACAAGCACAAGGACAAACAATGATCTACAAAACACTACACAGAAAAGCTACGATCGACCAACACCGATCTACTGAAAACCGGGGGTGCACTCATTTGTTCCGGAAGGGTAAACAGTTTTGGCTCCTTTCATGGGAATACCATTCTCCATGTCATACAAGCATCATCTAAAATAACATATATTTGCTAATACTCTGTATAAAATTTAAATGTTATAACGACTCGTGAACTTTTAATTTGCTGTAAAATTATCCTCTTTTTTTTTTCTACAAGGATCAACTATCAAATATTTTACGAATATTATACTGGTACTGTTGAAAGTTCTTTATCCTTTCCGTTGCTCTTGCATGGAACAGGAACCATTTTGTCAGCCGTAAGGGAAATAACTCGTATGGAAAAACGTCATGAACATATAATTTTAGGTAATAATCTGGAATGTGCAAATGGTCTTATATAAGAAAAAACGAAATCATGCTGGAATATTTAGATTAACTCTAATTCGTGGATATCTCAATTGTCGTGCTAAGTGAAAAAAATGGTAGGTTTTCGGCGTATGATATTAATGTTTTTATTCTTTTTGAGGATTAAATTCGCTTTGTCAGTTAATTGCGCAAGATTGATAATGCATTTGCAGTATGCATGTTAAAATATGTGGAGTAATAATCATATCGTGGCATGGATAATATATAACTTGTTGAAGACGGTCAGTATTTGATAGAAGTAGAAGTAGAATACTGTCATCATTAATATTTAAAGGTAACAACTGGTGTGGTGACGACAATAGAATGTGTAGTCATATATGTTTCCCTTTACCTGCTTATGAAAGTACAAAGACCGGATGTATGTGTCCAGATTTCTTTATAATGGAGGCTGATAATAAAACGTGTAAAGAAATAGGTATGTACAACGTAATTACATTACTACGGCACCAACTGTATAAACCGAACCTTAAATTAACAGGAACGCTTTATAATCACAACTTACAATTTAATCCAAACACCTCAGGTCTTTGAAGGGAAATTTAAAATTTTACCTGTTTATTCCATACTCCTGTCTATTAACACGAAAAATGTCCATCATTGTCTTGAGATGTTCTGTAAGTGGCATTGGTTGATTTATTGACTGATTGATTTATTGTGCTTAACGCCACTTTCAGCAATATTTCAGCTATAGCATGGCGACCAGTTTTAGTGGTAGAGGAAGCCTGAGTACCCAGAGAGAACCACCGACCACCGACCATGGGCAAGCAACTGGTAAATTTTATCACTTGCGGCTGCGAGTCGAGTGCAACCTTTTTTGTAATTTACAAAGCGGGCGCGAACCTCGCCATATTGATGGTAGGCTTGTATGAGTTGTAAGGTAATCCAACTACCTAACTCATTGAATTTAAGCCACCTGGGCCTCCTTGTAAGTGGGTTTGGGAAATATAAGTCCTCGAAAGTTGCCATTAATGGGACATTGTGTTGTGAGAAAGGTCATGATTGAGCATCTGTCGTGTTACTCTTGTTACTAACCCGGATATAAATCATGAACGAGGAAAGGACAGGATTATGATTATGACAAACAGAGTATATAATGTAATTAAGTAAAGCTAAGGTCTATCTCCCTCAGATAGGTTTAGGGTTGTGGTTTTTAACGCCACTTTCAACAATATTTCAGTTATATCGTCTTTCTCAGATAGAGAAGGCCATGCTTATTCTTATCGTTTGGGAAACTTTTGTATACATCACTCTCATTTAAGTACAAAACCAACCGGGAAAAAAGGTTGTGCAAATAAATAGTTTCAATTGTAATGCCAGTGGATTGTTAAAAAATGGACAAATATGTTGTTGAACACCTGGGTTCACACCTGGTTTTATGTTATTGAACACCTGGGTTCACACCTGGTTTTATGTTGTTGAACACATGGGTTCACACCCAGTTTTATGTTTTTGAACACCTGGGTTCACACCTGGTTTTATGTTGTTGAACACCTGGGTTCACACCCAGTTATATGTTGTTGAACACCTGGTTTCACACCCAGTTTTATGTTGTTGAACACCTGGTTCACACCTGGTTTTATGTTATTGAACACCTGGATTCACACCCAGTTTTATGTTGTTGAACACCTGGGTTCACAACCAGTTTTATGTTGTTGAACACCTGGGTGCACTCCCAGTTTTATGTTGTTGAACACCTGGGTTCACACCCAATTTTATGTTGTTGAACACCTGGGTTCACACCCAGTTTTATGTTGTTGAACACCTGGGTTCACACCTGGTTTTATGTTGTTGAACACCTGGGTTCACACCCAGTTTTATGTTGTTGAACACGTGGGTTCACACCCAGTTTTATGTTGTTGAACACCTGGGTTCATACCGAGTTTTATGTTGTTGAACACCTGGGTTCACAACCAGTTTTATGTTGTTGAACACCTGGGTTCACACCTATTTTTATGTTGTTGAACACCTGGGTTCATACCCAGTTTTATGTTGTTGAACACCTGGGTTCACACCCATTTTTATGTTGTTGAGCACCCTGGTTCACACCCAGTTTTATGTTGTTGAACACCTGGGTTCACACCCAGTTTTATGTTGTTGAACACCTGGGTTCATACCCAGTTTTATCTTATTGAACACCTGGGTTCACACCCAGTTTTATGTTGTTGAGCACCTGGGTTCACACCTGGTTTTATGTTGTTGAACACCTGGGTTCACACCCAGTTTTATGTTGTTGAACACCTGGGTTCACACCCAGTTTTATGTTGTTGAACACCTGGGTTCACACCCAGTTGTATGTTGTTGAACACCTGGGTTCACACCCAGTTTTATGTTGTTGAACACCTGGGTGCACACCCAGTTTTATGTTGTTGAACACCTGGGTTCACACGCAGTGTTATGTTGTTGAACACCTGGGTTCACACCAAGTTTTATGTTGTTGAACACCTGGGTTCCCACCCAGTTTTATGTTGTTGAACACCTGGGTTCACACTCAGTTTTATGTTGTTGAACACCTGGGTTGATACCGAGTTTTATGTTGTTGAACACCTGGGTTCACACCCAGTTTTATGTTGTTGAACACCTGGGTTCACACCTATTTGTATGTTGTTGAACACCTGGGTTCACACCCAGTTTTATGTTGTTGAACACTTGGGTTCACACCTGGTTTTATGTTGTTGAACACCTTGGGTTCACAGCCAGTTTTATGTTGTTGAATACCTGGGTTCACACCCAGTTTTATGTTGTTGAACACCTGGGTTCACACCCAGTTTTATGTTGTTGAACACCTGGGTTTACACCCAGTTTTATGTTGTTGAACACCTGGGTTCACACCCAGTTTTATGTTGTTGAACACCTGGGTTCCCACCCAGTTTTATGTTGTTGAACACCTGGGTTCACACCCAGTTTTATGTTGTTGAACACCTTGGTTCATACCGAGTTTTATGTTGTTGAACACCTGGGTTCACAACCAGTTTTATGTTGTTGAACACCTGGGTTCACACCTATTTTTATGTTGTTGAACACCTGGGTTCATACCCAGTTTTATGTTGTTGAACACCTCGGTTCACACCCATTTTTATGTTGTTGAGCACCCTGGTTCACACCCAGTTTTATGTTGTTGAACACCTGGGTTCACACCCAGTTTTATGTTGTTGAACACCTGGGTTCATACCCAGTTTTATCTTATTGAACACCTGGGTTCACACCCAGTTTTATGTTGTTGAGCACCTGGGTTCACACCTGGTTTTATGTTGTTGAACACCTGGGTTCACACCCAGTTTTATGTTGTTGAACACCTGGGTTCACACCCAGTTTTATGTTGTTGAACACCTGGGTTCACACCCAGTTGTATGTTGTTGAACACCTGGGTTCACACCCAGTTTTATGTTGTTGAACACCTGGGTTCACACCCAGTTTTATGTTGTTGAACACCTGGGTTCACACGCAGTGTTATGTTGTTGAACACCTGGGTTCACACCCAGTTTTATGTTGTTGAACACCTGGGTTCCCACCCAGTTTTATGTTGTTGAACACCTGGGTTCACACTCAGTTTTATGTTGTTGAACACCTGGGTTGATACCGAGTTTTATGTTGTTGAACACCTGGGTTCACACCCAGTTTTATGTTGTTGAACACCTGGGTTCACACCTATTTGTATGTTGTTGAACACCTGGGTTCACACCCAGTTTTATGTTGTTGAACACTTGGGTTCACACCCATTTTTATGTTGTTGAACACCTGGGTTCACACCCAGTTTTATGTTGTTGAACACCTGGGTTGATACCGAGTTTTATGTTGTTGAACACCTGGGTTCACACCCAGTTTTATGTTGTTGAACACCTGGGTTCACACCTATTTGTATGTTGTTGAACACCTGGGTTCACACCCAGTTTTATGTTGTTGAACACCTGGGTTCACACCCATTTTTATGTTGTTGAACACCTGGGTTCACACCCAGTTTTATGTTGTTGAACACCTGGGTTCATACCCAGTTTTATGTTGTTGAATACCTTGGTTCACACCCAGTTTTATGTTGTTGAACACCTGGGTTCACACCCAGTTTTATGTTGTTGAACACCTGGGTTCAGAGCCAGTTTTATGTTGTTGAACACCTGGGTTCATACCGAATTTTATGTTGTTGAACGCCTGATTTCACACCCAGTTTTATGTTGTTGAACACCTGGGTTCACACCCATTTTTTATGTTGTTGAACACCTGGGTTCACACCCAGTTTTATGTTGTTGAACACCTGGGTTCACACCCAGTTTTATGTTGTTGAACACCTGGGTTCACACCCAGTTTTATGCTGTTGAACACCTGGGTTCACACCCAGTTTTATGTTGTTGAACACCTGGGTTCACACCCAGTTTTATGTTGTTGAACACCTTGGTTCACATCCAGTTTTATGTTGTTGAACACCTGGGTTCATACCCAGTTTTATGTTATTGAACACCTGGGTTCACACCCAGTTTTATGTTGTTGAACACCTTGGTTCATACCCAGTTTTATGTTGTTGAACACCTGGGTTCACACCCAGTTTTATGTTGTTGAACACCTGAGTTCATACCCAGTTTTATGTTGTTGAACACCTTGGTTCACACCCAGTTTTATGTTGTTGAACACCTTGGTTCACACCAAGTTTTATGTTGTTGAACACCTGAGTTCACACCCAGTTTTATGTTGTTGAACACCTGGGTTCACACCCAGTTTTATGTTGTTGAACACCTTGGTTCACACCCAGTTTTATGTTGTTGAACACCTGGGTTCACACCCAGTTTTATGTTGTTGAACACCTGGGTTCACACCCAGTTTTATGTTGTTGAACACCTGGGTTCACACTCAGTTTTATGTTGTTGAACACCTGGGTTCACACCCAGTTTTATGTTGTTGAACACCTGGGTTCACACCCAGTTTTATGTTGTTGAACACCTGGGTTCACACCCTGTTTTATGTTGTTGAACACCTGGGTTCACACCCAGTGTTATGTTGTTGAACACCTGGGTTCACACCCAGTGTTATGTTGTTGAACACCTGGGTTCACACTCAGTTTTATGTTGTTGAACACCTGGGTTCACACTCAGTTTTATGTTGTTGAACACCTTGGTTCATACCCAGTTGTATGTTGTTGAACACCTGGGTTCACACTCAGTTTTATGTTGTTGAACACCTGGGTTCACACTCAGTTTTATGTTGTTGAACACCTGGGTTCATACCCTGTTTTATGTTGTTGAACACCTTGGTTCACACCCAGTTTTATGTTGTTGAACACCTGGGTTCACACCCAGTTTTATGTTGTTGAACACCTGGGTTCACACCCAGTTTTATGTTGTTGAACACCTGGGTTCACACCCAGTTTTATGTTGTTGAACACCTGGGTTCACACCCAGTTTTATGTTGTTGAACAACTGGGTTCACACCCAGTTTTATGTTGTTGAACACCTGGGTTCACACTCAGTTTTATGTTGTTGAACACCTGGGTTCACACTCAGTTTTATGTTGTTGAACACCTTGGTTCATACCCAGTTTTATGTTGTTGAACACCTTGGTTCACACCCAGTTCTATGTTGTTGAACACCTGGGTTCACACCCAGTGTTATGTTGTTGAACACCTGGGTTCACACCCAGTTTTATGTTGTTGAACACCTGGGTTCACACTCAGTTTTATGTTGTTGAACACCTTGGTTCACACCCAGTTTTATGTTGTTGAACACCTGGGTTCACACCCAGTTTTATGTTGTTGAACACCTGGGTTCACACCCAGTTTTATGTTGTTGAACACCTGGGTTCACACTCAGTTTTATGTTGTTGAACACCTGGGTTCACACCCAGTTTTATGTTGTTGAACACCTTGGTTCACACCCAGTTTTATGTTGTTGAACACCTGGGTTCACACCCAGTTTTATGTTGTTGAACACCTTGGTTCACACCCAGTTTTATGTTGTTGAACACCTGGGTTCACACCCAGTTTTATGTTGTTGAACACCTTGGTTCATACCCAGTTTTATGTTGTTGAACACCTGGGTTCACACCCAGTTTTATGTTGTTGAACACCTGGGTTCACACCCAGTTTTATGTTGTTGACCACCTGGGTTCACACCCAGTTTTATGTTGTTGAACACCTGGGTTCACACTCAGTTTTATGTTGTTGAACACCTGGGTTCACACTCAGTTTTATGTTGTTGAACACCTTGGTTCATACCCAGTTTTATGTTGTTGAACACCTTGGTTCATACCCAGTTTTATGTTGTTGAACACCTGGGTTCACACCCAGTTTTATGTTGTTGAACACCTGGGTTCACACCCAGTTTTATGTTGTTGAACACCTGGGTTCACACCCAGTTTTATGTTGTTGAACACCTGGGTTCACACTCAGTTTTATGTTGTTGAACACCTGGGTTCACACTCAGTTTTATGTTGTTGAACACCTTGGTTCATACCCAGTTTTATGTTGTTGAACACCTGGGTTCACACTCAGTTTTATGTTGTTGAACACCTGGGTTCACACCCAGTTTTATGTTGTTGAACACCTGGGTTCACACTCAGTTTTATGTTGTTGAACACCTGGGTTCACACTCAGTTTTATGTTGTTGAACACCTTGGTTCACATCCAGTTTTATGTTGTTGAACACCTGGGTTCACACTCAGTTTTATGTTGTTGAACACCTGGGGTCACACCCAGTTTTATGTTGTTGAACACCTGGGTCCACACTCAGTTTTATGTTGTTGAACACCTGGGTTCACACTCAGTTTTATGTTGTTGAACACCTTGGTTCATACCCAGTTTTATGTTGTTGAACACCTGGGTTCACACTCAGTTTTATGTTGTTGAACACCTGGGTTCACACTCAGTTTTATGTTGGTGAACACCTGGGTTCACACTCAGTTTTATGTTGTTGAACACCTGGGTTCACACTCAGTTTTATGTTGTTGAACACCTGGGTTCACACCCAGTTTTATGTTGTTGAACACCTGGGTTCACACTCAGTTTTATGTTGTTGAACACCTGGGTTCACACTCAATTTTATGTTGTTGAACACCTGGGTTCACACTCAGTTTTATGTTGTTGAACACCTGGGTTCACACTGAGTTTTATGTTGTTGAACACCTTGGTTCATGCCCAGTTTTATGTTGTTGAACACCTGGGTTCACACTCAATTTTATGTTGTTGAACACCTGGGTTCACACTCAGTTTTATGTTGTTGAACACCTGGGTTCACACCCAGTTTTATGTTGTTGAACACCTGGGTTCACACTCAGTTTTATGTTGTTGAACACCTGGGTTCACACTCAGTTTTATGTTGTTGAACACCTTGGTTCATGCCCAGTTTTATGTTGTTGAACACCTGGGTTCACACTCAGTTTTATGTTGTTGAACACCTGGGTTCACACTCAGTTTTATGTTGTTGAACACCTGGGTTCACACCCAGTTTTATGTTGTTGAACACCTGGGTTCACACTCAGTTTTATGTTGTTGAACACCTGGGTTCACACTCAGTTTTATGTTGTTGAATACCTTGGTTCATACCCAGTTTTATGTTGTTGAACACCTGGGTTCACACTCAGTTTTATGTTGTTGAACACCTGGGTTCACACCCAGTTTTATGTTGTTGAACACCTGGGTTCACACTCAGTTTTATGTTGTTGAACACCTGGGTTCACACTCAGTTTTATGTTGTTGAACACCTGGGTTCACACTCAGTTTTATGTTGTTGAACACCTTGGTTCATACCCAGTTTTATGTTGTTGAACACCTGGGTTCACACTCAGTTTTATGTTGTTGAACACCTGGGTTCACACCCAGTTTTATGTTGTTGAACACCTGGGTTCACACTCAGTTTTATGTTGTTGAACACCTGGGTTCACACTCAGTTTTATGTTGTTGAACACCTGGGTTCACACCCAGTTTTATGTTGTTGAACACCTGGGTTCACACTCAGTTTTATGTTGTTGAACACCTGGGTTCACACTCAGTTTTATGTTGTTGAACACCTTGGTTCATGCCCAGTTTTATGTTGTTGAACACCTGGGTTCACACTCAGTTTTATGTTGTTGAACACCTGGGTTCATACCCAGTTTTATGTTGTTGAACACCTGGGTTCACACCCAGTTTTATGTTGTTGAACACCTGGGTTCACACTCAGTTTTATGTTGTTGAACACCTGGGTTCACACTCAGTTTTATGTTGTTGAACACCTGGGTTCACACTCAGTTTTATGTTGTTGAACACCTGGGTTCACACTCAGTTTTATGTTGTTGAACACCTGGGTTCACACCCAGTTTTATGTTGTTGAACACCTGGGTTCATACTCAGTTTTATGTTGTTGAACACCTGGGTTCACACCCAGTTTTATGTTGTTGAACACCTGGGTTCACACTCAGTTTTATGTTGTTGAACACCTGGGTTCACACTCAGTTTTATGTTGTTGAACACCTTGGTTCACACACAGTTTTATGTCGTTGAACACCTGGGTTCATACTCAGTTTTATGTTGTTGAACACCTGGGTTCACACCCAGTTTTATGTTGTTGAACACCTGGGTTCACACTCAGTTTTATGTTGTTGAACACCTGGGTTCACACTCAGTTTTATGTTGTTGAACACCTGGGTTCACACCCAGTTTTATGTTGTTGAAAACCTGGGTTCATACTCAGTTTTATGTTGTTGAACACCTGGGTTCACACTCAGTTTTATGTTGTTGAACACCTGGATTCACACTCAGTTTTATGTTGTTGAACACCTGGGTTCACACCCAGTTTTATGTTGTTGAACACCTGGGTTCATACTCAGTTTTATGTTGTTGAACACCTGGGTTCACACCCAGTTTTATGTTGTTGAACACCTGGGTTCACACTCAGTTTTATGTTGTTGAACACCTGGGTTCACACTCAGTTTTATGTTGTTGAACACCTGGGTTAACACCCAGTTTTATGTTATTGAACACCTGGGTTCATACTCAGTTTTATGTTGTTGAACACCTGGGTTCACACCCAGTTTTATGTTGTTGAACACCTGGGTTCACACCCAGTTTTATGTTGTTGAACACCTGGGTTCACACTCAGTTTTATGTTGTTGAACACCTGGGTTCACACCCAGTTTTATGTTGTTGAACAACTGGGTTCATACCCAGTTTTATGTTGTTGAACACCTGGGTTCACACTCAGTTTTATGTTGTTGAACACCTGGGTTCACACTCAGTTTTATGTTGTTGAACACCTAGGTTCACACCCAGTTTTATGTTGTTGAACACCTGGGTTCACACTCAGTTTTATGTTGTTGAACACCTGGGTTCACACCCAGTTTTATGTTGTTGAACACCTTGGTTCATACCCAGTTTTATGTTGTTGAACACCTGGGTTCACACTCAGTTTTATGTTGTTGAACACCTGGGTTCACACTCAATTTTATGTTGTTGAACACCTGGGTTCACAGTCAGTTTTATGTTGTTGAACACCTGGGTTCACACTCAGTTTTATGTTGTTGAACACCTGGGTTCACACCCAGTTTTATGTTGTTGAACACCTGGGTTCACACTCAGTTTTATGTTGTTGAACACCTGGGTTCACACCCAGTTTTATGTTGTTGAACACCTGGGTTCACACTCAGTTTTATGTGGTTGAACACCTGGGTTCACACCCAGTTTTATGTTGTTGAACACCTTGGTTCATACCCAGTTTTATGTTGTTGAACACCTTGGTTCATACCCAGTTTTATGTTGTTGAACACCTGGGTTCACACTCAGTTTTATGTTGTTGAACACCTTGGTTCACACCCAGTTTTATGTTGTTTGCTGACGGTTTTAGTTTTCTGTGGTGTTTGTGGGGTGTTTTTGTTTTTTTGTCGTCGCCCTCCTGTGTCCACTGTCCGTCACTGACGACCTCCTGTGTCTTGAGTGTCCACTGTCCGTCACGGTCGGCCTCCTGTGTCTTGAGTGTCCACTTTACGTCACGGTCGGCCTCCTGTGTCTTGAGCGTCCACTGTCCGTCACGGTCGCCCTCCTGTGTCTTGAGTGTCCACTTTACGTCACGGTCGGCCTCCTGTGTCTTGAGTGTCCACTGTCCGTCACGGTCGACCTCCTGTGTCTGGAGTGTCCACTGTCCGTCACGGTCGACCTCCTGTGTCATGAGTGTCCACTGTCCGTCACGGTCAACCTCCTGTGTCTTGAGTGTCCACTATCTGTCACGGTCGCCCTCCTGTGTCTTGAGTGTCCACTCTCCGTCACGATATAGCTGAAATATTGTTGATTGAAAGTGGCGTTAAACACCATAACCTTAACTCTTGCATGTCCAATGTTTACATTGTCTCTGTATTGTCAATTCTTGAGCTTCTTCGGTTTTCTCTAACGTTTATTCTAATATATAGCGAGTGAAATTCGCCGGAATTAAAATCCGCGAATATTAGTTATTTCTAATCTTTAGATTCGCTTCGATTGGTTTCAGGTATAACAAATATTGAAAGCGATGCGATAGACCATCTACACATTTTTAACTTGATTCTAAAATAAACCGTTTTAACACCATTTGTCCGTTCCAAATGGGCCAATTCGTGCGAAATAACGAATATAATATATATATATATATATATTTCTATAATCTACAAAATTTGCAGTGTTGTAAAAACTTGCGAATTTACTAATCGATATTAAGTTATTCTCTGTATTTTTTCCCCCAAGTTCACATATATATATACATCCGTCATAAGGGAGATAAATCCAATAAAACAAGTATTAATAAATATAATTTTAATAGAATCAAATACGAAATGTACAAACGATTCATTGAAAGTTACAAGCATGATGTACAGATGTAATTACCTACGATTTTGGTTAGGGTTATGGTGCTTAACGCCACTTTCAACAATCATGGCGGTGCGTTTTATTTGTGGTTGAAATCGGAGAAAAGTGACTGACAAATTTTATCACATAATGTTGTATCGAATAGACATCGCCATGACTGGAATTCGATCTCACAACTTTGGTGGTGATAGGTTCTGCTTGCATGGGTAGTTGTAGATTCAACTACCGTACGACAGCGACCACTACGACCCTGTCTGAAATTTGGATAAACAAAAGTTGTACGTCGTTAGTGTTTCATACTTCATAATGGCAAGAATTTATTCTGCATGGGTAGACTTAAATTCATATGAACTTTCAATACTTTGCAAGTCGTAGATTAAGATATGGCTACCCTTTGCCCCCAATCACATCTGATTCAGAGTTCTTGTGTTGTTTTCAAAAAGTAATTTAATTTAATATAAAAATATATAGTATGCAGAAGGTTTCTTTTTGTCATATTGTCTCATTTCAAATTTAGAAAGGCCATCAAATATAATGTTAAATATTACTACTAGTAGAATAGCCATCACGTGGACCCTGCCTGTGACCTCATCGGATTTTATTCAACAAACGGAAGTTAAACTGTATGATGGGAATAATAACGTGATATACAACAGGGTTGTATACTATCCTGCTACATCGTTATCAATTACATCAGTACTAATGACGTCATGTGACATACATACAGTAATGGAACGAATTTAGTATGCATGGATAGACTTAATTTCATAAGAATTTTCAATACTTTGCAAGTCGTAGATTGGGATCGGGTTACTCTTTGTCAACAATCATATATGAGGCATAGTTCTTGTGTTATTTTCAAAAAGTAATGGAATTTAATTTCTAAAATTTATATTCAGAAAGTTTATTTTTGTCATATTGTCTCATTTCATATTTAGAAAGGCCATCAGATATAATGATAAACGTGACTAGTAGTAGTGTTATGGCCATCACGTGGACACTACCTGTGACCTCATCAGATTTCATTAAACAAACGGAAGTTAAACTGTATGATGGGAATAATGATCTGGTGTACAACAGAGTTGTGAATTATCCTGATACATCGTTAATAATCACGTCAGTCCAAATGACGTCATGTGACATGTATGCACTAAAGTTGCGATGTAAATATAACAAAGTTGGTTGGTCACAATACCAGGAAGAGAAGTTTTGGGCAACAGGTATGTTACATTTAATTTTATCTTGCAGCTGGGCTATTTGCGCAGTGAATATGCCTTTTGATGTATGCATATATGTCAGAGAATACCGAAAGGCCAATCAAAAATAGACAATCCAGAGAAACTGGCAACATAGGGTACAAAAGACACAAGACGAAAGAAAACAAAACAAAAACACAATGCAATATGTGTTTGCCATCAGTATGCGCAAGGAAACACAAATAACGTAAATAAGACAAGAGACCTACTACGAACATGTCTTCTTTATTCAGTCACTGATATCATATCGGGAATAGGACAGATTTGAAAATAAGCCGTTTAAAAGCAGTAATTGTTGACAACATAACCAACAAATAAAAGACGAAACATTCCTCAGACAAACCTCAAAAGTTATAACCACAAGTAACAACAATAGACGAAACATTCCTCAGTCAAACTTCAAAAGTTATAACCACAAGTAACAACGATAGACGAAACATTCCTCAGGTAAACCTCAAAAATTATTACCAACAGTAACAACAATAGACGAAACATTCCTCAGGCAAACCTCAAAAGTTATATCCACAAGAAACAACGATAGACGAAACATTTGTCAGTCAAACCTCAAAAGTTATAACCACAAGTAACAACGATAGACGAAACATTCCTCAGGCAAACCACAAAAGTTATAACCACAAGTAACAACGATAGACGAAACATTCCTCAGATAAACCTCAAAAATTATAACCACAAGTAACAACAATAGACGAAACATTCCTCAGGCCTACCTCAAAAGTTATAACCACAAGTAACAACGATAGACGAAACATTCCTCATGCAAACCTCAAAAGTTATAACCACAAGTAACAACAATAGACGAAACATTCCTCAGTCAAACCTCAAAAGCTATAACCACAAGTAACAACGATAGACGAAACATTCCTCAGTCAAACCTCAAAACTTATAACCACAAGTAACAACAATAGACGAAACATTCCTCAGTTAAACCTCAAAAGTTATAACCACAATTAACAATGATAGACGAAACATTCCTCAGTCCAACCTCAAAAGTTATAACCAAAAGTAACAACGATAGACGAAACATTCCCCAGTCAAACCTCAAAAGTTATAACCAAAAGTAACAACGATAGACGAAACATACCTCATGTAAACCTCAAAAGTTATAACCACAAGTAACAACGATAGACGAAACATTCCTCAGTGAAACCTTAAAAGCTATAACCACAAGTAACAACAATAGACGAAACATTCCTCAGGCAAACCTCAAAAGTTATAACCACAAGTAACAACAATAGACGAAACATTCCTCATGCAAACCTCAAAAGTTATTACCAAAAATAACAACGATAGACGAAACATTCCTCAGTCAAACCTCAAAAGTTATAACCAAAAGTAACAACAATAGACAAAACATTCCTCAGTCAAACCTCAAAAGTTATTACCAAAAGTAACAACAATAGACGAAACATTCCTCAGTCAAACCTCAAAAGTTATAACCACAAGTAACGATAGACGAAACATTCCTCAGGCAAACCTCAAAAGTTATAACCACAAGTAACAACAATAGACGAAACATTCCTCAGGCAAACATCAAAAGTTATAACCACAAGTAACAACGATAGACGAAACATACCTCATGTAAACCTCAAAAGTTATAACCACAAGTAACAACGATAGACGAAACATTCCTCAGGCAAACCTCAAAAGTTATAACCACAAGTAACAACAATAGACGAAACATTCCTCAGGCAAACCTCAAAAGATATAACCACAAGTAACAACAATAGACGTAACATTCCTCAGGCAAACATCAAAAGTTATAGCCACAAGTAACAACGATAGACGAAACATTCCTCAGGCAAACCTCAAAAGTAATAACCACAATTAACAACGATAGACGAAACATTCCTCAGGCAAATCTCAAAAGTTATTACCAAAAGTAACAACAATAAACGAAACATTCCTCAGGCAAACATCAAAAGTTATAGCCACAAGTAACAACAATAGACAACACATTCCTCAGACAAACCTCAAAAGTTATAACCACAAGTAACAACAATAGACGAAACATTCCTCATGCAAACCTCAAAAGTTATAACCACAAGTAACAACAATAGACAAAACATTCCTCATGCAAACCTCAAAAGTTATAACCACAAGTAACAACAATAGACGAAACATTCCTCAGGCAAACCTCAAAAGTTATAGCCACAAGTAACAACAATAGACAACACATTCCTCAGTCAAACCTCAAAAGTTATAACCACAAGTAACAACAATAGACGAAACATTCCTCATGCAAACATCAAAAGTTATAGCCACAAGTAACAACAATAGACAACACATTCCTCAGTCAAACCTCAAAAGTTATAACCACAAGTAACAACAATAGACGAAACATTCCTCATGCAAACCTCAAAAGTTATAACCACAAGTAACAACAATAGACGAAACATTCCTCATGCAAACCTCAAAAGTTATAACCACAAGTAACAACAATAGACGAAACATTCCTCAGGCAAACCTCAAAAGTTATAGCCACAAGTAACAACAATAGACAAAACATTCCTCACTCAAACCTCAAAAGTTATAACCACAAGTAACAACAATAGACGAAACATTCCTCAGGCAAACATCAAAAGTTATAACCACAAGTAACAACAATAGACAAAACATTCCTCAGGCAAACATCAAAAGTTATAACCACAAGTAACAACAATAGACGAAACATTCCTCAGGCAAACCTCAAAAGTTATAACCACAAGTAACAACAATAGACAAAACATTCCTCAGGCAAACATCAAAAGTTATAACCACAAGTAACAACAATAGACGAAACATTCCTCAGGCAAACCTCAAAAGTTATAACCACAAGTAACAACAATAGACGAAACATTCCTCAGTCAAACCTCAAAAGTTATAACCACCAGTAACAACAATAGACGAAACATTCCTCAGGCAAACCTCAAAAGTTATAACCACAAGTAACAACAATAGACGAAACATTCCTCAGTCAAACCTCAAAAGTTATAACCACAAGTAACAACGATAGACGAAACATTCCTCAGGCAAACCTCAAAAGTTATAACCACAAGTAACAACAATAGACGAAACATTCCTCAGTCAAACCTCAAAAGTTATAACCACCAGTAACAACAATAGACGAAACATTCCTCAGTCAAACCTCAAAAGTTATAACCACAAGTAACAACAATAGACGAAACATTCCTCAGTCAAACCTCAAAAGTTATAACCACAAGAAACAACAATAGACGAAACATTCCTCAGTCAAACCTCAAAAGTTATAACCACAAGTAAAAACAATAGACGGCGGTGAAAGCATTTCTATTTGAGTGAGTGATTGTTGATGAACTACGAAGTCAATAGTATTTCTATTTGAGTGAGTGATTGTTGATGAACTACGAAGTCAATAGTATTTCTAATTGAGTGAGTGATTGTTGATGAACTACGAAGTCAATAGTATTTCTAATTGAGTGAGTGATTGTTGATGAACTACGAAGTCAATAGTATTTCTATTTGAGTGAGTGATTGTTGATGAACTACGAAGTCAATAGTATTTCTAATTGAGTGAGTGATTATTGATGAACTACGAAGTCAATAGTATTTATAATTGTGTGAGTGATTGTTGATGAACTACGAAGTCAATAGTATTTCTATTTGAGTGAGTGATTGTTGATGAACTACGAAGTGAATAGTATTTCTATTTGAGTGAGTGATTGTTGATGAACTACGAAGTCAAAAGTATTTCTATTTGAGTGAGTGATTGTTGATGAACTACGAAGTGAATAGTATTTGTATTTGAGTGAGTGATTGTTGATGAACTACGAAGTGAAAAGTATTTCTATTTGAGTGAGTGGAGATTGTTGATGAACTACGAAGTCAATAGTATTTCTATTTGAGTGAGTGATTGTTGATGAACTACGAAGTCAATAGTATTTCTATGTGAGTGAGTGATTGTTGATGAACAATGAAGTCAATAGTATTTTTATTTGAGTGAGTGATTGTTGATGAACTACGAAGTCAAGAGTATTTCTATTTGAGTGAGTGATTGTTTATAAACCTCGAAGTCAATAGTATTTCTATGTGAGTGAGTGATTGTTGATGAACTACGAAGTCAATAGTATTTCTATTTTAGTGAGTGATTGTTGATGAACTACGAAGTCAATAGTTTTTCTATGTGAGTGAGTGATTGTTGATGAACTACGAAGTCAGTAGTATTTCTATTTGAGTGAGTGATTGTTGATGAACTACGAAGTCAATAGTATTTCTATGTGAGTGAGCGATTGTTAATGAAGTACGAAGTCAATAGTATTTCTAATTGAGTGAGTGATTGTTGATGAACTACGAAGTCAATAGTATTTCTATTTGAGTGAGTGATTGTTGATGAACTACGAAGTGAATAGTATTTCTATTTGAGTGAGTGATTGTTGATGAACTACGAAGTGAACAGTATTTCTATTTGAGTGAGTGATTGTTGATGAACTACGAAGTGAATAATATTTCTATTTGAGTGAGTGATTGTTGATGAACTACGAAGTGAATAGTATTTCTATTTGAGTGAGTGGAGATTGTTGATGAACTACGAAGTCAATAGTATTTCTATTTGAGTGAGTGATTGTTGATAAACTACGAAGTCAATAGTATTTCTATGTGAGTGAGTGATTGTTGATGAACTAGGAAGTCAATAGTATTTTTATTTGAGTGAGTGATTGTTGATGAACTACGAAGTCAAGAGTATTTCTATTTGAGTGAGTGATTGTTTATGAACCTCGAAGTCAATAGTATTTCTATGTGAGTGAGTGATTGTTGATGAACTACGAAGTCAATAGTATTTCTATTTGAGTGAGTGATTGTTGATGAACTAAGAAGTCAAAAGTATTTCTATTTGAGTGAGTGATTGTTGATGAACTACGAAGTCAATAGTATTTCTATTTGAGTGAATGATTGTTGATGAACTACGAAGTCAATAGTATTTTTATTTGAGTGAGTGATTGTTGATGAACTATGAAGTGAATAGTATTTCTATTTGAGTGAGTGATTGTTGATGAACTACGAAGTCAATAGTATTTCTATGTGAGTGAGTGATTGTTGATGAACTACGAAGTCAATAGTATTTCTATTTGAGTGAGTGATTGTTGATGAACTACGAAATCAATTGTAGTTCTATGTGAGTGAGTGATTGTTGATGAACTACGAAGTCAATAATATTTCTATTTGAGTGAATGATTGTTGATGAACTACGAAGTTAATATTATTTCTATGTGAGTGAATGATTGTTGATGAACTACGAAGTCAATAGTATTTCAATTTGAGTGAGTCATTGTTGATGAACTACGAAGTGAATAGTATTTCTTTTTGAGTGAGTGATTGTTGATGAACTACGAAGTCAATAGTATTTCTATTTGAGTGAGTGATTGTTGATGAACTACGAAGTCAATAGTATTTCTATTTGAGTGAGTGATTGTTGATGAACTACTAAGTGCATAGTATTTCTATTTGAGTGAGTGATTGTTGATGAACTACGAAGTCAATAGTATTTCTATTTGAGTGAGTGATTGTTGATGAACTACGAAGTCAATAGTATTTCTATTTGAGTGAGTGATTGTTGATGAACTACGAAGTGAATTGTATTTCTATTTGAGTGAGTGATTGTTGATGAACTACGAAGTGAAAAGTATTTCTATTTGAGTGAGTGGAGATTGTTGATGAACTACGAAGTCAATAGTATTTCTATTTGAGTGAGTGATTGTTGATGAACTACGAAGTCAATAGTATTTCTATGTGAGTGAGTGATTGTTGATGAACAATGAAGTCAATAGTATTTTTATTTGAGTGAGTGATTGTTGATGAACTACGAAGTCAAGAGTATTTCTATTTGAGTGAGTGATTGTTTATAAACCTCGAAGTCAATAGTATTTCTATGTGAGTGAGTGATTGTTGATGAACTACGAAGTCAATAGTATTTCTATTTTAGTGAGTGATTGTTGATGAACTACGAAGTCAATAGTTTTTCTATGTGAGTGAGTGATTGTTGATGAACTACGAAGTCAGTAGTATTTCTATTTGAGTGAGTGATTGTTGATGAACTACGAAGTCAATAGTATTTCTATGTGAGTGAGCGATTGTTAATGAAGTACGAAGTCAATAGTATTTCTAATTGAGTGAGTGATTGTTGATGAACTACGAAGTCAATAGTATTTCTATTTGAGTGAGTGATTGTTGATGAAATACGAAGTGAATAGTATTTCTATTTGAGTGAGTGATTGTTGATGAACTACGAAGTCAATAGTATTTCTATTTGAGTGAGTGATTGTTGATGAACTAAGAAGTCAAAAGTATTTCTATTTGAGTGAGTGATTGTTGATGAACTACGAAGTCAATAGTATTTCTATTTGAGTGAATGATTGTTGATGAACTACGAAGTCAATAGTATTTTTATTTGAGTGAGTGATTGTTGATGAACTATGAAGTGAATAGTATTTCTATTTGAGTGAGTGATTGTTGATGAACTACGAAGTCAATAGTATTTCTATGTGAGTGAGTGATTGTTGATGAACTACGAAGTCAATAGTATTTCTATTTGAGTGAGTGATTGTTGATGAACTACGAAATCAATTGTAGTTCTATGTGAGTGAGTGATTGTTGATGAACTACGAAGTCAATAATATTTCTATTTGAGTGAATGATTGTTGATGAACTACGAAGTTAATATTATTTCTATGTGAGTGAATGATTGTTGATGAACTACGAAGTCAATAGTATTTCAATTTGAGTGAGTCATTGTTGATGAACTACGAAGTGAATAGTATTTCTTTTTGAGTGAGTGATTGTTGATGAACTACGAAGTCAATAGTATTTCTATTTGAGTGAGTGATTGTTGATGAACTACGAAGTCAATAGTATTTCTATTTGAGTGAGTGATTGTTGATGAACTACTAAGTGCATAGTATTTCTATTTGAGTGAGTGATTGTTGATGAACTACGAAGTCAATAGTATTTCTATTTGAGTGAGTGATTGTTGATGAACTACGAAGTCAATAGTATTTCTATTTGAGTGAGTGATTGTTGATGAACTACGAAGTGAATTGTATTTCTATTTGAGTGAGTGATTGTTGATGAACTACGAAGTGAAAAGTATTTCTATTTGAGTGAGTGGAGATTGTTGATGAACTACGAAGTCAATAGTATTTCTATTTGAGTGAGTGATTGTTGATGAACTACGAAGTCAATAGTATTTCTATGTGAGTGAGTGATTGTTGATGAACAATGAAGTCAATAGTATTTTTATTTGAGTGAGTGATTGTTGATGAACTACGAAGTCAAGAGTATTTCTATTTGAGTGAGTGATTGTTTATAAACCTCGAAGTCAATAGTATTTCTATGTGAGTGAGTGATTGTTGATGAACTACGAAGTCAATAGTATTTCTATTTTAGTGAGTGATTGTTGATGAACTACGAAGTCAATAGTTTTTCTATGTGAGTGAGTGATTGTTGATGAACTACGAAGTCAGTAGTATTTCTATTTGAGTGAGTGATTGTTGATGAACTACGAAGTCAATAGTATTTCTATGTGAGTGAGCGATTGTTAATGAAGTACGAAGTCAATAGTATTTCTAATTGAGTGAGTGATTGTTGATGAACTACGAAGTCAATAGTATTTCTATTTGAGTGAGTGATTGTTGATGAAATACGAAGTGAATAGTATTTCTATTTGAGTGAGTGATTGTTGATGAACTACGAAGTGAACAGTATTTCTATTTGAGTGAGTGATTGTTGATGAACTACGAAGTGAATAATATTTCTATTTGAGTGAGTGATTGTTGATGAACTACGAAGTGAATAGTATTTCTATTTGAGTGAGTGGAGATTGTTGATGAACTACGAAGTCAATAGTATTTCTATTTGAGTGAGTGATTGTTGATAAACTACGAAGTCAATAGTATTTCTATGTGAGTGAGTGATTGTTGATGAAATATGAAGTCAATAGTATTTTTATTTGAGTGAGTGATTGTTGATGAACTACGAAGTCAAGAGTATTTCTATTTGAGTGAGTGATTGTTTATGAACCTCGAAGTCAATAGTATTTCTATGTGAGTGAGTGATTGTTGATGAACTACGAAGTCAATAGTATTTCTATTTGAGTGAGTGATTGTTGATGAACTAAGAAGTCAAAAGTATTTCTATTTGAGTGAGTGATTGTTGATGAACTACGAAGTCAATAGTATTTCTATTTGAGTGAATGATTGTTGATGAACTACGAAGTCAATAGTATTTTTATTTGAGTGAGTGATTGTTGATGAACTATGAAGTGAATAGTATTTCTATTTGAGTGAGTGATTGTTGATGAACTACGAAGTCAATAGTATTTCTATGTGAGTGAGTGATTGTTGATGAACTACGAAGTCAATAGTATTTCTATTTGAGTGAGTGATTGTTGATGAACTACGAAATCAATTGTAGTTCTATGTGAGTGAGTGATTGTTGATGAACTACGAAGTCAATAATATTTCTATTTGAGTGAATGATTGTTGATGAACTACGAAGTTAATATTATTTCTAGGTGAGTGAATGATTGTTGATGAACTACGAAGTCAATAGTATTTCAATTTGAGTGAGTCATTGTTGATGAACTACGAAGTGAATAGTATTTCTATTTGAGTGAGTGATTGTTGATGAACTACGAAGTCAATAGTATTTCTATTTGAGTGAGTGATTGTTGATGAACTACGAAGTCAATAGTATTTCTATTTGAGTGAGTGATTGTTGATGAACTACTAAGTGCATAGTATTTCTATTTGAGTGAGTGATTGTTGATGAACTACGAAGTCAATAGTATTTCTATTTGAGTGAGTGATTGTTGATGAACTACGAAGTCAATAGTATTTCTATTTGAGTGAGTGATTGTTGATGAACTACGAAGTCAATAGTATTTCTATTTGAGTAATTGATTGTTGATGAACTACGAAGTCAATAGTTTTTCTATGTGAGTGAGTGATTGTTGATGAACTACGAAGTCAGTAGTATTTCTATTTGAGTCAGTGATTGTTGATGAACTACGAAGTCAATAATATTTCTATGTGAGTGAGCGATTGTTGATGAACTACGAAGTGAATAGTATTTCTATTTGAGTGAGTGATTGTTGATGAACTACGAAGTCAATAGTATTTTTATTTGAGTGAGTGATTGTTGATGAACTACGAAGTCAATAGTATTTCTATTTGAGTGAGTGATTGTTGATGAACTACGAAGTCAATAGTATTTCTATTTGAGTGAGTGATTGTTGATGAACTACGAAGCCAATAGTATTTTTATTTGAGTGAGTGATTGTTGATGAACTATGAAGTGAATAGTATTTCTATTTGAGTGAGTGATTGTTGATGAACTACGAAGTCAATAGTATTTCTATGTGAGTGAGTGATTGTTGATGAACTACGAAGTGAATAGTATTTCTATTTGAGTGAGTGATTGTTGATGAACTACGAAGTCAATTGTATTTCTATGTGAGTGAGTGATTGTTGATGAACTACGAAGTCAATAATATTTCTATTTGAGTGAATGATTGTTGATGAACTACGAAGTTAATATTATTTCTATGTGAGTGAATGATTGTTGATGAACTACGAAGTCAATAGTATTTCAATTTGAGTGAGTGATTGTTGATGAACTACGAAGTCAATAGTATTTCTATTTGAGTGAGTGATTGTTGATGAATTACGAAGTCAATAGTATTTCTATTTGAGTGAGTGATTGTTGATGAACTACGAAGTCAATAGTATTTCTATTTGAGTGAGTGATTGTTGATGAACTACTAAGTGAATAGTATTTCTATTTGAGGGAGTGATTGTTGATGAACTACGAAGTCAATAGTATTTCTATTTGAGTGAGTGATTGTTGATGAACTACGAAGTCAATAGTATTTCTATTTGAGTGAGTGATTGTTGATGAACTACGAAGTCAATAGTATTTCTATTTGAGTGAGTGATTGTTGATGAACTACGAAGCCAATAGTATTTTTATTTGAGTGAGTGATTGTTGATGAACAATGAAGTGAATAGTATTTCTATTTGAGTGAGTGATTGTTGATGAACTACGAAGTCAATAGTATTTCTATGTGAGTGAGTGATTGTTGATGAACTACGAAGTCAAAAGTATTTCTATTTGAGTGAGTGATTGTTGATGAACTACGAAGTCAATTGTATTTCTATGTGAGTGAGTGATTGTTGATGAACTACGAAGTCAATAATATTTCTATTTGAGTGAATGATTGTTGATGAACTACGAAGTCAATAGTATTTCTATGTGAGTGAATGATTGTTGATGAACTACGAAGTCAATAGTATTTCAATTTGAGTGAGTGATTGTTGATGAACTACGAAGTCAATAGTATTTCTATTTGAGTGAGTGATTGTTGATGAACTACGAAATCAAAAGTATTTCTATTTGAGTGAGTGATTGTTGATGAACTGCGAAGTCAATAGTATTTCTATTTGAGTGAGTGATTGTTGATGAACTACGAAGTCAATAGTATTTCTATTTGAGTGAGTGATTGTTGATGAACTACGAAGTCAATAGTATTTCTATTTGAGTGAGTGATTGTTGATGAAATGCAAAGTCATTAGGATTTCTCTTTGAGTGAGTGATTGTTGATGAACTACGAAGTCAATAGTATTTCTATTTGAGTGAGTGATTGTTGATGAACTACGAAGTCAATAGTATTTCTATTTGAGTGAGTGATTGTTGATGAACTACGAAGTCAATAGTATTTCTATTTGAGTGAGTGATTGTTGATGAACTGCGAAGCCAATAGTATTTTTATTTGAGTGAGTGATTGTTGATGAACTATGAAGTGAATAGTATTTCTATTTGAGTGAGTGATTGTTGATGAACTACGAAGTCAATAGTATTTATATTTGAGTGAGTGATTGTTGATGAACTACGAAGTCAATAGTATTTCTATTTGAGTGCGTGATTGTTGATGAACTACGAAGTCAATTATAATTCTATGTGAGTGAGTGATTGTTGATGAACTACGAAGTCAATAATATTTCTCTTTGAGTGAATGATTGTTGATGAACTACGAAGTTAATAGTATTTCTATTTGAGTGAGTGATTGTTGATGAACTACGAAGTCAATAGTATTTCTATTTGAGTGAGTGATTGTTGATGAACTACGAAGTCAATAGTATTTCTATTTGAGTGAGTTATTGTTGATGAACTACGAAGTCAATAGTATTTCTATTTGAGTGAGTGATTGTTGATGAACTACGAAAAGAATAGTATTTCTATTTGAGTGAGTGATTGTTGATGAACTACGAAGTCAATAGTATTTCTATTTGAGTGAGTTATTGTTGATGAACTACGAAGTCAATAGTATTTCTATTTGAGTGAGTGATTGTTAATGAACTACGAAGTCAATAGTATTTCTATTTGAGTGAGTGATTGTTGATGAACTACGAAGTCAATAGTATTTCTATTTGAGTGAGTGATTGTTGATGAATTACGAAGTCAAAAGTATTTCTATTTGAGTGAGTGATTGTTGATGAACTACGAAGTCAATAGTATTTCTATTTGAGTGAGTGATTGTTAATGAACTACGAAGTCAATAGTATTTTTATTTGAGTGAGTGATTGTTGATGAACTACGAAGTCAATAGTATTTCTATTTGAGTGAGTGATTGTTGATGAATTACGAAGTCAAAAGTATTTCTATTTGAGTGAGTGATTGTTGATGAACTACGAAGTCAATAGTATTTCTATTTGAGTGAGTGATTGTTGATGAACTACGAAGCCAATAGTATTTTTTTTTGAGTGAGTGATTGTTGATGAACTATGAAGTGAATAGTATTTCTGTTTGAGTGAGTGATTGTTGATGAACTACGAAGTCAATAGTATTTCTATGTGAGTGAGTGATTGTTGATGAACTACGAAGTCAATAGTATTTCTATTTGAGTGAGTGATTGTTGATGAACTACGAAGTCAATTGTATTTCTATGTGAGTGAGTGATTGTTGATGAACTACGAAGTCAATAATATTTCTATTTGAGTGAATGATTGTTGATGAACTACGAAGTTAATAGTATTTCTATGTGAGTGAATGATTGTTGATGAACTACGAAGTCGATAGTATTTCAATTTGAGTGAGTGATTGTTGATGAACTACGAAGTCAATAGTATTTCTATTTGAGTGAGTGATTGTTGATGAACTACGAAGTCAATAGTATTTCTATTTGAGTGAGTGATTGTTGATGAACTACGAAGTCAATAGTATTTCTATTTGAGTGAGTGATTGTTGATGAACTACTAAGTGAATAGTATTTCTATTTGAGTGAGTGATTGTTGATGAACTACGAGGTCAATAGTATTTCTATTTGAGTGAGTGATTGTTGATGAAATACGAAGTCAATAGTATTTCTATTTGAGTGAGTGATTGTAGATGAACTACTAAGTGCATAGTATTTCTATTTGAGTGAGTGATTGTTGATGAACTACGAAGTCAATAGTATTTCTATTTGAGTGAGTGATTGTTGATGAACTACGAAGTCAATAGTATTTCTATTTGAGTGAGTGATTGTTGATGAACTACAAAGTCAATAGTATTTCTATTTGAGTGAGTGATTGTTGATGAACTACGAAGTCAATAGTTTTTCTATGTGAGTGAGTGATTGTTGATGAACTACGAAGTCAGTAGTATTTCTATTTGAGTGAGTGATTGTTGATGAACTACGAAGTCAATAATATTTCTATGTGAGTGAGCGATTGTTGATGAAATACGAAGTCAATAGTATTTCTATTTGAGTGAGTGATTGTTGATGAACTACGAAGTCAATAGTATTTCTATTTGAGTGAGTGATTGTTGATGAACTACGAAGTCAATAGTATTTCTATTTGAGAGAGTGATTGTTGATGAACTACGAAGTCAAAAGTATTTCTATTTGAGTGAGTGATTGTTGATGAACTACGAAGTCAATAGTATTTCTATTTGAGTGAGTGATTGTTGATGAACTACGAAGCCAATAGTATTTTTATTTGAGTGAGTGATTGTTGATGAACTATGAAGTGAATATTATTTCTATTTGAGTGAGTGATTGTTGATGAACTACGAAGTCAATAGTATTTCTATGTGAGTGAGTGATTGTTGATGAACTACGAAGTGATTAGTATTTCTATTTGAGTGAGTGATTGTTGATGAACTACGAAGTCAATTGTATTTCTATGTGAGTGAGTGATTGTTGATGAACTACGAAGTCAATAATATTTCTATTTGAGTGAATGATTGTTGATGAACTACGAAGTTAATATTATTTCTATGTGAGTGAATGATTGTTGATGAACTACGAAGTCAATAGTATTTCAATTTGAGTGAGTGATTGTTGATGAACTACGAAGTCAATAGTATTTCTATTTGAGTGAGTGATTGTTGATGAATTACGAAGTCAATAGTATTTCTATTTGAGTGAGTGATTGTTGATGAACTACGAAGTCAATAGTATTTCTATTTGAGTGAGTGATTGTTGATGAATTACTAAGTGAATAGTATTTCTATTTGAGTGAGTGATTGTTGATGAACTACGAAGTCAATAGTATTTCTATTTGAGTGAATGATTGTTGATGAACTACGAAGTCAATAGTATTTTTATTTGAGTGAGTGATTGTTGATGAACTATGAAGTGAATAGTATTTCTATTTGAGTGAGTGATTGTTGATGAACTACGAAGTCAATAGTATTTATATTTGAGTGAGTGATTGTTGATGAACTACGAAGTCAATAGTATTTCTATTTGAGCGCGTGATTGTTGATGAACTACGAAGTCAATTGTATTTCTATGTGAGTGAGTGATTGTTGATGAACTACGAAGTTAATAGTATTTCTATTTGAGTGAGTGATTGTTGATGAACTACGAAGTCAATAGTATTTCTATTTGAGTGAGTGATTGTTGATGAACTACGAAGTCAATAGTATTTCTATTTGAGTGAGTTATTGTTGATGAACTACGAAGTCAATAGTATTTCTATTTGAGTGAGTGATTGTTGATGAACTACGAAATGAATAGTATTTCTATTTGAGTGAGTGATTGTTGATGAACTACGAAGTCAATAGTATTTCTATTTGAGTGAGTTATTGTTGATGAACTACGAAGTCAATAGTATTTCTATTTGAGTGAGTGATTGTTAATGAACTACGAAGTCAATAGTATTTCTATTTGAGTGAGTGATTGTTGATGAACTACGAAGTCAATAGTATTTCTATTTGAGTGCGTGATTGTTGATGAACTATGAAGTGAATAGTATTTCTGTTTGAGTGAGTGATTGTTGATGAACTACGAAGTCAATAGTATTTCTATGTGAGTGAGTGATTGTTGATGAACTACGAAGTCAATAGTATTTCTATTTGAGTGAGTGATTGTTGATGAACTACGAAGTCAATTGTATTTCTATGTGAGTGAGTGATTGTTGATGAACTACGAAGTCAATAATATTTCTATTTGAGTGAATGATTGTTGATGAACTACGAAGTTAATAGTATTTCTATGTGAGTGAATGATTGTTGATGAACTACGAAGTCGATAGTATTTCAATTTGAGTGAGTGATTGTTGATGAACTACGAAGTCAATAGTATTTCTATTTGAGTGAGTGATTGTTGATGAACTACGAAGTCAATAGTATTTCTATTTGAGTGAGTGATTGTTGATGAACTACGAAGTCAATAGTATTTCTATTTGAGTGAGTGATTGTTGATGAACTACTAAGTGAATAGTATTTCTATTTGAGTGAGTGATTGTTGATGAACTACGAAGTCAATAGTATTTCTATTTGAGTGAGTGATTGTTGATGAAATACGAAGTCAATAGTATTTCTATTTGAGTGAGTGATTGTTGATGAACTACTAAGTGCATAGTATTTCTATTTGAGTGAGTGATTGTTGATGAACTACGAAGTCAATAGTATTTCTATTTGAGTGAGTGATTGTTGATGAACTACGAAGTCAATAGTATTTCTATTTGAGTGAGTGATTGTTGATGAACTACAAAGTCAATAGTATTTCTATTTGAGTCAGTGATTGTTGATGAACTACGAAGTCAATAGTTTTTCTATGTGAGTGAGTGATTGTTGATGAACTACGAAGTCAGTAGTATTTCTATTTGAGTGAGTGATTGTTGATGAACTACGAAGTCAATAATATTTCTATGTGAGTGAGCGATTGTTGATGAAATACGAAGTCAATAGTATTTCTATTTGAGTGAGTGATTGTTGATGAACTACGAAGTCAATAGTATTTCTATTTGAGTGAGTGATTGTTGATGAACTACGAAGTCAATAGTATTTCTATTTGAGAGAGTGATTGTTGATGAACTACGAAGTCAAAAGTATTTCTATTTGAGTGAGTGATTGTTGATGAACTACGAAGTCAATAGTATTTCTATTTGAGTGAGTGATTGTTGATGAACTACGAAGCCAATAGTATTTTTATTTGAGTGAGTGATTGTTGATGAACTATGAAGTGAATATTATTTCTATTTGAGTGAGTGATTGTTGATGAACTACGAAGTCAATAGTATTTCTATGTGAGTGAGTGATTGTTGATGAACTACGAAGTGAATAGTATTTCTATTTGAGTGAGTGATTGTTGATGAACTACGAAGTCAATTGTATTTCTATGTGAGTGAGTGATTGTTGATGAACTACGAAGTCAATAATATTTCTATTTGAGTGAATGATTGTTGATGAACTACGAAGTTAATATTATTTCTATGTGAGTGAATGATTGTTGATGAACTACGAAGTCAATAGTATTTCAATTTGAGTGAGTGATTGTTGATGAACTACGAAGTCAATAGTATTTCTATTTGAGTGAGTGATTGTTGATGAATTACGAAGTCAATAGTATTTCTATTTGAGTGAGTGATTGTTGATGAACTACGAAGTCAATAGTATTTCTATTTGAGTGAGTGATTGTTGATGAATTACTAAGTGAATAGTATTTCTATTTGAGTGAGTGATTGTTGATGAACTACGAAGTCAATAGTATTTCTATTTGAGTGAATGATTGTTGATGAACTACGAAGTCAATAGTATTTCTATTTGAGTGAGCGATTGTTGATGAACTACGAAGCCAATAGTATTTTTATTTGAGTGAGTGATTGTTGATGAACTATGAAGTGAATAGTATTTCTATTTGAGTGAGTGATTGTTGATGAACTACGAAGTCAATAGTATTTCTATGTGAGTGAGTGATTGTTGATGAACTAGGAAGTCAATAATATTTCTATTTGAGTGAATGATTGTTGATGAACTACGAAGTCAATAGTATTTCTATGTGAGTGAATGATTGTTGATGAACTACGAAGTCAATAGTATTTCAATTTGAGTGAGTGATTGTTGATGAACTACGAAGTCAATAGTATTTCTATTTGAGTGAGTGATTGTTGATGAACTACGAAGTCAAAAGTATTTCTATTTGAGTGAGTGATTGTTGATGAACTGCGAAGTCAATAGTATTTCTATTTGAGTGAGTGATTGTTGATGAACTACGAAGTCAATAGTATTTCTATTTGAGTGAGTGATTGTTGATGAACTACGAAGTCAATAGTATTTCTATTTGAGTGAGTGATTGTTGATGAAATGCAAAGTCATTAGGATTTCTCTTTGAGTGAGTGATTGTTGATGAACTACGAAGTCAATAGTATTTCTATTTGAGTGAGTGATTGTTCATGAACTACGAAGTCAATAGTATTTCTATTTGAGTGAGTGATTGTTGATGAACTACGAAGTCAATAGTATTTCTATTTGAGTGAGTGATTGTTGATGAACTGCGAAGCCAATAGTATTTTTATTTGAGTGAGTGATTGTTGATGAACTATGAAGTGAATAGTATTTCTATTTGAGTGAGTGATTGTTGATGAACTACGAAGTCAATAGTATTTATATTTGAGTGAGTGATTGTTGATGAACTACGAAGTCAATAGTATTTCTATTTGAGTGAGTGATTGTTGATGAACTACGAAGTCAATTGTATTTCTATGTGAGTGAGTGATTGTTGATGAACTACGAAGTCAATAATATTTCTCTTTGAGTGAATGATTGTTGATGAACTACGAAGTTAATAGTATTTCTATTTGAGTGAGTGATTGTTGATGAACTACGAAGTCAATAGTATTTCTATTTGAGTGAGTGATTGTTGATGAACTACGAAGTCAATAGTATTTCTATTTGAGTGAGTTATTGTTGATGAACTACGAAGTCAATAGTATTTCTATTTGAGTGAGTGATTGTTGATGAACTACGAAGTGAATAGTATTTCTATTTGAGTGAGTGATTGTTGATGAACTACGAAGTCAATAGTATTTCTATTTGAGTGAGTGATTGTTGATGAAATGCAAAGTCATTAGGATTTCTATTTGAGTGAGTGATTGTTGATGAACTACGAAGTCAATAGTATTTCTATTTGAGTGAGTGATTGTTAATGAACTACGAAGTCAATAGTATTTCTATTTGAGTGAGTGATTGTTGATGAACTACGAAGTCAATAGTATTTCTATTTGAGTGAGTGATTGTTGATGAACTACGAAGCCAATAGTATTTTTTGTTGAGTGAGTGATTGTTGATGAACTATGAAGTGAATAGTATTTCTGTTTGAGTGAGTGATTGTTGATGAACTACGAAGTCAATAGTATTTCTATGTGAGTGAGTGATTGTTGATGAACTACGAAGTCAATAATATTTCTATTTGAGTGAGTGATTGTTGATGAACTACGAAGTCAATTGTATTTCTATGTGAGTGAGTGATTGTTGATGAACTACGAAGTCAATAATACTTCTATTTGAGTGAATGATTGTTGATGAACTACGAAGTTAATAGTATTTCTATGTGAGTGAATGATTGTTGATGAACTACGAAGTCGATAGTATTTCAATTTGAGTGAGTGATTGTTGATGAACTACGAAGTCAATAGTATTTCTATTTGAGTGAGTGATTGTTGATGAACTACGAAGTCAATAGTATTTCTATTTGAGTGAGTGATTGTTGATGAACTACGAAGTCAATAGTATTTCTATTTGAGTGAGTGATTGTTGATGAACTACTAAGTGAATAGTATTTCTATTTGAGTGAGTGATTGTTGATGAACTACGAAGTCAATAGTATTTCTATTTGAGTGAGTGATTGTTGATGAACTACGAAGTCAATAGTATTTCTATTTGAGAGAGTGATTGTTGATGAACTACAAAGTCAATAGTATTTCTATTTGAGTGAGTGATTGTTGATGAAATGGAAAGTCATTAAGATTTCTATTTGAGTAAGTGATTGTTGATGAACTACGAAGTCAATAGTATTTCTATTTGAGTGAGTGATTGTTAATGAACTACGAAGTCAATAGTATTTCTATTTGAGTGAGTAATTGTTGATGAAGTCAATATTATTTCTATTTGAGTGAGTGATTGTTGATGAACTACGAAGTCAATAGTATTTCTAATTGAGTGAGTGATTGTTGATGAATTACGAAGTGAATAGTATTTCTATTTGAGTGAGTGATTGTTGATGAACTATGAAGTGAAAAGTATTTCTATTTGAGTGAGTGATTGTTGATGAAGTCAATAATATTTCTATTTGAGTGAGTGATTGTTGATGAAGTCAATAGTATGTTTTATTTGAGTGAGTGATTGTTGATGAACTACGAAGTCAATAGTATTTCTATTTGAGTGAGTGATTGTTGATGAACTACGAAGTCAATAGTATTTCTATTTGAGTGAGTGATTGTTGATGAACTACGAAGTCAATAGTATTTCTATTTGAGTGAGTGGATTGTTGATGAAGTCAATAATATTTCTATTTGAGTGAGTGATTGTTGATGAAGTCAATAGTATTTCTATTTGAGTGAGTGATTGTTGATGAACTACGAAGTCAATAGTATTTCTATTTGAGTGAGTGATTGTGGATGAAATACGAAGTCAATAGTATTTCTATTTGAGTGAGTGATTGTTGATGAAGTCAATAGTATTTCTATTTGAGTGAGTGATTGTTGATGAAGTCAATAGTATTTCTATTTGAGTGAGTGATTGTTGATGAACTACGAAGTCAATAGTATTTCTATTTGAGTGAGTGATTGTTGATGAACTACGAAGTCAAAAGTATTTCTATTTGAGTGAGTGATTGTGGATGAACTACGAAGTCAATAGTATTTCTATTTGAGTGAGTGATTGTTGATGAAGTCAATAGTATTTCTATTTGAGTGAGTGATTGTTGATGAAGTCAATAGTATTTCTATTTGAATGAGTGATTGTTGATGAACTACGAAGTCAAAAGTATTTCTATTTGAGTGAGTGATTGTGGATGAACTACGAAGTCAATAGTATTTCTATTTGAGTGAGTGATTGTTGATGAAGTCAATAGTATTTCTATTGAGTGAATGATTGTTGATGAAGTGAATAGTATTTCTATTTGAATGAGTGATTGTTGATGAACTACGAAGTCAATAGTATTTCTATTTGTGTGAGTGATTGTTGATGAACGACGAAGTCAATAGTATTTCTATTTGAGTGAGTGATTGTTGATGAACTACGAAGTCAATAGTATTTCTATTTGAGTGAGTGATTGTTGATGAACTACGAAGTGAATAGTATTTCTATTTGAGTGAGTGATTGTTGATGAACTACGAAGTGAATAGTATTTCTATTTGAGTGAGTGATTGTTGATGAACTACGAAGTCAAAAGTATTTGTATTTGAGTGAGTGATTGTTGATGAACTACGAAGTGAATAGTATTTCTATTTGAGTGAATGATTGTTGGTGAACTACGAAGTGAATAGTATTTCTATTTGAGTGAGTGATTGTTGATGAACTACGAAGTGAATAGCATTTCTATTTGAGTGAGTGGAGATTGTTGATGAACTACGAAGTGAATAGTTTTTCTATTTGAGTGATTGATTGTTGATGAACTACGAAGTGAATAGTATTTCTATTTGAGTGAGCGATTGTTGATGAGCTACGAAGTCAATAGTATTTCTATTTGAGTGAGTGATTGTTGATGAACTACGAAGTCAATAGTATTTCTATTTGAGTGAGTGATTGTTGATGAACTACGAAGTCAATAGTATTTCTATTTGAGTGAGTGATTGTTGATGAACTACGAAGTCAATAGTATTTCTATTTGAGTGAGTGGATTGTTGATGAACTACGAAGTCAAAAGTATTTCTATTTGAGTGAGGGATTGTGGATGAAATACGAAGTGAATAGTATTTCTATTTGAGTGAGTGATTGTTGATCAAGTCAATAATATTTCTATTTGAGTGAGTGATTGTTGATGAAGTCAATAGTATTTCTATTTGAGTTAGTGATTGTTGATGAACTACGAAGTCAATAGTATTTCTATTTGAGTGGGTGATTGTTGATGAACTACGAAGTCAATAGTATTTCTATTTGAGTGAGTGATTGTGGATGAAATACGAAGTCAATAGTATTTCTATTTGAGTGAGTGATTGTTGATGAAGTCAATAGTATTTCTATTTGAGTGAGTGATTGTTGATGAACTGCGAAGTCAATAGTATTTCTATTTGAGTGAGTGATTGTTGATGAACTACGAAGTCAATAGTATTTCTATTTGAGTGAGTGATTGTTGATGAACTACGAAGTCAATAGTATTTCTATTTGAGAGAGTGATTGTTGATGAACTACAAAGTCAATAGTATTTCTATTTGAGTGAATGATTGTTGATGAAATGCAAAGTCATTAAGATTTCTATTTGAGTAAGTGATTGTTGATGAACTACGAAGTCAAAAGTATTTCTATTTGAGTGAGTGATTGTTAATGAACTACGAAGTCAATAGTATTTCAATTTGAGTGAATGATTGTTGATGAACTACGAAGTCAATAGTATTTCTATTTGAGTGAGTCATTGTCGATGAACTCTGAAGTGAATAGTATTTCTATTTGAGTGAGTGATTGTTGATGAACTACGAAGTCAATAGTATTTCTATTTGAGTGAATGATTGTTGATGAACTACGAAGTCAACAGTATTTCTATTTGATTGAGTGATTGTTGATGAACTACGAAGTCAATAGTATTTCTATTTGAGTGAATGATTGTTGATGAACTACGAAGTCAATAGTATTTCTATTTGAGTGAGTAATTGTTGATGAAGTCAATATTATTTCTATTTGAGTGAGTGATTGTTGATGAAGTCAATAGTATGTTTTATTTGAGTGAGTGATTGTTGATGAACTACGAAGTCAATAGTATTTCTATTTGAGTGAGTGATTGTTGATGAACTACGAAGTCAATAGTATTTCTATTTGAGTGAGTGATTGTTGATGAACTACGAAGTCAATAGTATTTCTATTTGAGTGAGTGGATTGTTGATGAACTACGAAGTCAAAAGTATTTCTATTTGAGTGAGTGATTGTGGATGAAATACGAAGTCAATAGTATTTATATTTGAGTGAGTGATTGTTGATGAAGTCAATAATATTTCTATTTGAGTGAGTGATTGTTGATGAAGTCAATAGTATTTCTATTTGAGTGAGTGATTGTTGATGAACTACGAAGTCAATAGTATTTCTATTTGAGTGGGTGATTGTTGATGAACTACGAAGTCAATAGTATTTCTCTTTGAGTGAGTGATTGTGGATGAAATACGAAGTCAATAGTATTTCTATTTGAGTGAGTGATTGTTGATGAAGTCAATAGTATTTCTATATGAGTGAGTGATTGTTGATGAAGTCAATAGTATTTCTATTTGAGTGAGTGATTGTTGATGAACTACGAAGTCAATAGTATTTCTATTTGAGTGAGTGATTGTTGATGAACTACGAAGTCAAATGTATTTCTATTTGAGTGAGTGATTGTGGATGAACTACGAAGTCAATAGTATTTCTATTTGAGTGAGTGATTGTTGATGAAGTCAATAGTATTTCTATTTGAGTGAGTGATTGGTGATGAAGTCAATACTATTTCTATTTGAGTGAGTGATTGTTGATGACCTATGAAGTCAATAGTATTTCTATTTGAGTGAGTGATTGTTGATGAACTACGAAGTCAAAAGTATTTCTATTTGAGTGAGTGATTGTGGATGAACTACGAAGTCAATAGTATTTCTATTTGAGTGAGTGATTGTTGATGAACTACGAAGTCAATAGTATTTCTATTTGAGTGAGTGATTGTTGATGAACTACGAAGTCAATAGTATTTCTATTTGAGTGAGTGATTGTTGATGAACTACGAAGTCAATAGTATTTCTATGTGAGTGAGTGATTGTTGATGAACTACGAAGTCAATAGTATTTCTATTTGAGTGAGTGATTGTTGATGAACTACGAAGTCAATAGTATTTATATTTGCGTGAGTGATTGTTGATGAACTCTGAAGTGAATAGTATTTCTATTTGAGTGAGTGATTGTTGATGAACTACGAAGTCAATAGTATTTCTATTTGAGTGAGTGATTGTTGATGAACTACGAAGTCAATAGTATTTCTATTTGATTGAGTGATTGTTGATGAACTACGAAGTCAATAGTATTTCTATTTGAGTGAATGATTGTTGATGAACTACGAAGTCAATAGTATTTCTATTTGAGTGAGTAATTGTTGATGAAGTCAATATTATTTCTATTTGAGTGAGTGATTGTTGATGAACTACGAAGTCAATAGTATTTCTAATTGAGTGAGTGATTGTTGATTAACTACGAAGTGAATAGTATTTCTATTTGAGTGAGTGATTGTTGATGAAGTCAATAGTATTTTTATTTGAGTGAGTGATTGTTGATGAAGTCAATAGTATGTTTTATTTGAGTGAGTGATTGTTGATGAACTACGAAGTTAATAGTATTTCTATTTGAGTGAGTGATTGTTGATGAACTACGAAGTCAATAGTATTTCTATTTGAGTGAGTGATTGCTGATGAACTACGAAGTCAATAGTATCTCTATTTGAGTGAGTGGATTGTTGATGAACTACGAAGTCAAAAGTATTTCTATTTGAGTGAGTGATTGTGGATGAAATACGAAGTCAATAGTATTTATATTTGAGTGAGCGATTGTTGATGAAGTCAATAATATTTCTATTTGAGTGAGTGATTGTTGATGAAGTCAATAGTATTTGTATTTGAGTGAGTGATTGTTGATGAACTACGAAGTCAATAGTATTTCTATTTGAGTGGGTGATTGTTGATGAACTACGAAGTCAATAGTATTTCTCTTTGAGTGAGTGATTGTGGATGAAATACGAAGTCAATAGTATTTCTATTTGAGTGAGTGATTGTTGATGAAGTCAATAGTATTTCTATATGAGTGAGTGATTGTTGATGAAGTCAATAGTATTTCTATTTGAGTGAGTGATTGTTGATGAACTACGAAGTCAAAAGTATTTCTATTTGAGTGAGTGATTGTTGATGAACTACGAAGTCAAAAGTATTTCTATTTGAGTGAGTGATTGTGGATGAACTACGAAGTCAACAGTATTTCTATTTGAGTGAGTGATTGTTGATGAAGTCAATAGTATTTCTATTTGAGTGAGTGATTGTTGATGAAGTCAATACTATTTCTATTTGAGTGAGTGATTGTTGATGAACTACGAAGTCAATAGTATTTCTATTTGAGTGAGTGATTGTTGATGAACTACGAAGTCAAAAGTATTTCTATTTGAGTGAGTGATTGTGGATGAACTACGAAGTCAATAGTATTTCTATTTGAGTGAGTGATTGTTGATGAAGTCAATAGTATTTCTATTGAGTGAATGATTGTTGATGAAGTGAATAGTATTTCTATTTGAGTGAGTGATTGTTGATGAACTACGAAGTCAATAGTATTTCTATTTGAGTGAGTGATTGTTGATGAACTACGAAGTCAATAGTACTTCTATTTGAGTGAGTGATTGTTGATGAACTTCGAAGTCAATAGTATTTCTATTTGAGTGAGTGATTGTTGATGAACTACGAAGTCAATAGTATTTCTATTTGAGTGAGTGATTGTTGATGAACTACGAAGTCAATAGTATTTCTATTTGAGTGAGTGATTGTTGATGAACTACGAAGTCAAAAGTATTTGTATTTGAGTGAGAGATTGTTGATGAACTACGAAGTGAATAGTATTTCTATTTGAGTGAGTGATTGTTGGTGAACTACGAAGTGAATAGTATTTCTATTTGAGTGAGTGATCGTTGATGAACTACGAAGTCAAAAGTATTTCTATTTGAGTGAGTGATTGTGGATGAACTACGAAGTCAATAGTATTTCTATTTGAGTGAGTGATTGTTGATGAAGTCAATAGTATTTCTATTTGAGTGAGTGATTGTTGATGAAGTCAATACTATTTCTATTTGAGTGAGTGATTGTTGATGAACTACGAAGTCAATAGTATTTCTATTTGAGTGAGTGATTGTTGATGAAGTCAATAGTATTTCTATTGAGTGAATGATTGTTGATGAAGTGAATAGTATTTCTATTTGAGTGAGTGATTGTTGATGAACTACGAAGTCAATAGTATTTCTATTTGAGTGAGTGATTGTTGATGAACTACGAAGTCAATAGTATTTCTATTTGAGTGAGTGATTGTTGATGAACTACGAAGTCAATAGTATTTCTATTTGAGTGAGTGATTGTTGATGAACTACGAAGTCAAAAGTATTTGTATTTGAGTGAGTGATTGTTGATGAACTACGAAGTGAATAGTATTTCTATTTGAGTGAGTGATTGTTGGTGAACTACGAAGTGAATAGTATTTCTATTTGAGTGAGTGATTGTTGATGAACTACGAAGTGAATAGTATTTCTATTTGAGTGAGTGGAGATTGTTGATGAACTACGAAGTGAATAGTATTTCTATTTGAGTGAGTGATTGTTGATGAACTACGAAGTCAATAGTATTTCCATTTGAGTGAGTGATTGTTGATGAACTACGAAGTCAATAGTATTTCTATTTGAGTGAGTGATTGCGGATGAAATACGAAGTCAATAGTATTTCTATTTGAGTAAGTGATTGTTGATGAAGTCAATAATATTTCTATTTGAGTGAGTGATTGTTGATGAAGTCAATAGTATTTCTATTTGAGTGAGTGATTGTTGATGAACTACGAAGTCAATAGTATTTCTATTTGAATGAGTGATTGTTGATGAATTACGAAGTCAATAGTATTTCTATTTGAGTGAGTGATTGTTGATGAAGTCAATAGTATTTCTATTTGAGTGAGTGATTGTTGATGAAGTCAATAGTATTTCTATTTGAGTGAGTGATTGTTGATGAACTGCGAAGTCAATAGTATTTCTATTTGAGTGAGTGATTGTTGATGAACTACGAAGTCAATAGTATTTATATTTGAGTGAGTGATTGTTGATGAACTGCGAAGTCAATAGTATTTCTATTTGAGTGAGTGATTGTTGATGAACTACGAAGTCAATAGTATTTATATTTGAGTGAGTGATTGTTGATGAACTACGAAGTCAAAAGTATTTCTATTTGAGTGAGTGATTGTGGATGAACTACGAAGTCAATAGTATTTCTATTTGAGTGAGTGATTGTTGATGAAGTCAATAGTATTTCTATTTGAGTGAGTGATTGTTGATGAAGTCAATAGTATTTCTATGTGAGTGGGTGATTGTTGATGAACTACGAAGTCAAAAGTATTTCTATTTGAGTGAGTGATTGTTGATGAACTACGAAGTCAAAAGTATTTCTATTTGAGTGAGTGATTGTTGATGAACTACGAAGTCAATAGTATTTCTATTTGAGTGAGTGATTGTTGATGAACTACGAAGTCAATAGTATTTCTATTTGAGTGAGTGATTGTTGATGAACTACGAAGTCAAAAGTATTTCTATTTGAGTGAGTGATTGTTGATGAACTACGAAGTCAATAGTATTTCTATTTGAGTGAGTGATTGTTGATGAACTACGAAGTCAATAGTATTTCTATTTGAGTGAGTGATTGTTGATGAACTACGAAGTCAATAGTATTTCTATTTGAGTGAGTGATTGTTGATGAACTACGAAGTCAATAGTATTTCTATTTGAGTGAGTGACTGTTGATGAACTACGAAGTCAATAGTATTTCTATTTGAGTGAGTGGTTGTTGATGAACTATGAAGTCCATAGTATTTCTATTTGAGGGAGTGTATTTCAGATATATTTATTACTAATAAAAGTGTAGATATCAAATTTAGTTAGCACGACACGTTTATAGAATAACCTTAATGAGGTATGATTTATCGGAGTTCGGTAATTTGTTATTGTTATTTTGTTATTACCCTTATGCTCAAAGGCAGAATAGTAGAAATCCAAATACATCTTTGGGAGCACGAAAACCAAAGGGTCTAAACAGGATAGCCAAAATCGGCTATGGTCACCTATGCCTGAGGGAGGAAGACCACCTTTCCATTAATAATTACATTATTTAGATGACCCGGTTTCCTCCAACAATAAAACTTACTGCCACGATATAGCTGAAATATTGTGGAAAGTGGCATTAAACACCATCACTCTAACCCTAACCCAATATTCGAGCAATAACCTTTGATTTTCATTTTTGTTTAATTCTAAATATCTGATTTTTTTTCAAAATGTCCATCCTTTGCTCCTCTGTTTAGTATGCCATCGTTGTGCAAATGCACGTGTATATAATCGTGCAATACACTACTGTAACTTTAATATTCTTATTTTGTTTTGCAGACAACCTGATATACGTTGAAGAGGGTAAATCTGTTAATATTTCATGGACAAATAAAGTTAATCTATCGAGCTATAACGTAGCATTCAATCAATTATCAAACCAGACCGATGATTTAATTTATGTTGAGGGAATATTGCAGAAAAGCACCGCTAAGTACACATCTTTTAGGAAAATTGGATTTCACATACAGTTTACACTCACACAGGTCAATAAATCGGACGTTGGACTGTACAAATCCATTTCAACATCGAATTCGCCATCAATAGACGGGTGCGCCATTTTAGTGATGAGAGGTATGTAATGATAATATTTACCTTAATCTTTTCCTTTTCCACTCGAAAATTGAAGAAAAAAAAATCGCATATATTTTATTGTTATGCATTGATAATTTTATTTGATTTTATGATAACATAAACAAGCTCGCATATGCGATTTGTGGAAGAGGGAGTATTTCATATCCAGCTTTGCCTTTTTTCGTATTTTGAGCGATAATCAAACCATGTCTTGTTATGATATCATCGATATTGGTCATTGCTTTACAATTACATAAATAGTTGGACTTCATTTCAAATCGTTGACAATACTGTACCCATTATAGTACTGCATTTAATGTTTTGGTGACTTAAACATAAATAAATAATTAAAATATCAATTGTATAGTTGATTAAATAGGAAAATAATTAAAATATCAATGTATAGTTGATTCAATGCAAAAACAATTAAAATATTAATATATAGTTGATTCAATACGAAAACAATTAAAATAGTAATGTATAGTTGATTAAATACGGAAATAAATAAATTATCAATGTAAAGTTGCTTAAATACGAAAATAGTTAAAATATCAATGTATAATTGATTAAATACGAATATAAATAAATTATCAGTGTTTAGTTGATTAAGTACGAAAAAAAATTAAAATATCAATGCATAGTTGATTAAATACAAAAAATAATTTCTGTTTTAAATGTATTATTGCAGAAAAACCACAGAAACCAAATATGACGTTTGATCAGTATCCATTTGTTAATAGTCGGACAATATTCAGGTGTGTATCACATGTTCAACGCTGGCCTATATTTGTACCATATAGCTTACAATATAGTTGGATTGGTAATGGTGACGTCCGGAACATTTTAACAATTTACCCTGTTTCAAAATTGGATAAAGGAAAAAATATATCATGCAGAGCTACTGACGACCTTGGAAAGATTTCTGACTCAAGTGAAGTTATAACTCTAGATCCTTATTGTGAGTAATTTACCTTATTGCACGAGTATGTTTGTTTGTTCGTCTGTTTGATGCTGCATAGCACCACTTTCACCATAATTTAGTGATATTGTGACGTTCAGTTTTATTGGTGGAGTAATCTGTAGGACTCGGAGGAGGGGGAAAACCACCAACCTGTCGCAGACAAACTTTATCACAATGTTGCACATCTCGCCATGAAAGGAGTTCGAACTCACAATATCAGTGGTGATAGGCACTGATTGCATATAGGGAGTTGCAAATCCAACTACCATATGATCATGGCCACTACGGCCCCATTGCACGAGTATGATATCAAATATACGGAATACTTATACACACAATGTCCATAGTTTGAATTAAGCTAAGGGTTGTGTACATCTTTTGAAGTAAAATTGTGCTTAAAGCAACTATCAATACTATTTCAATTATTTCGTGGCGGTCATGGTTTATTGTTAGAAGAAAAGGAATATCTGGATAAAACTACGTGACCTGCTGAAGTGAAGTCATGGACAACCTTTATCACATAAGGTTGTATCGAGTACACCTCGCCATTCATTGCGAATAAGGGTAATAACAAAATTACCGAACTCCGAACAATCTTACAAAGGGAAAGTCAAAACTCATAATTATATAAACAGACAAAATCAGTCAACAACCGGAAAACTGTGAAAACGTAATGACCCTGACTTGGTACGAGGTCGGACTGTTAAAACAAAATCAAGACGGGTGGCACGAACTCCAAAGCTGTTATTCCAACTACATGTACAAAGATAAAGAGATTAGTTGACTTGAAAGAAATACAATAATTGTGACGTCACTGGTCGGTAAGAACCGTTGATTGTTTTCATTTAAGGTGGGACGTTACCAAATGACGTTACGGCAGGAGTTACCGTTCTTGCCGTTATCGGGACGGCATGCAAAAATAACGTTCTGTTAATGGAATATCTGTTCTGAAAGCGTTATTATATGCACACGCTGGACTTTAAACAAAAGTACAGAACAAAACATAGAATACATATTAAATTTCAAAAGAATGACTAATTATTAGGTTCTGATAATCTGCGAAGAGATTTTTCTTTCAAACATGTCTAACTAAACTTTCGCACAAAATGTTGATTTTTTCTCGCAGAATACTCAATAAATTTAAGGGAAAATGGAATTATTACACCAATATGATAATAATTGAAAATAATTTTATTAACGATGAATCAGTATCTCATAATGTTCTTTTTTCGTCGAATTGCCTGGGTTGTCTTTAGAAATAAAAACACAAATATCTGAAAATGAAACACGAGTTTTTGAGAGAAAATGGAAAGAGAGGGAGAGAGGGCATAAACTAAATGCGGGAATTCGCACTTATGGATACGTCATAAACACAAAGTAGCAGTTTGCCGCTTTCAAAATGGAAGGTCCGAATCGGCAGAAGAACGGACAATTTTCGAACAGAAAATATACTGTTTTATCTTATTTGTATTGACAAGATTGACAGCGACCCCGAATATGAATTTGGTATATGATTTAGCCCTTTCCCGTCCATCCGTCTATGCTACGTTTGCACTTTTGTTTCAGCAGAACGTGATATGTTCACTGTTTTAAACACCTTCATGTAAAGAGTAACATCAAAATCCACAACGTCAAATTTGTCATTTTTCTATAGATTAGGGGAAGTTTACGGTTTTATATCTTGAAAACGAAATCGGTGACATATATATTTTTCATATCAATGAATTCGGAATCTTCCTCACAATGATATGTTAGTTCTTGGTCATGATCTGGATATCATGTGTTTGTCCAATTTAAACAAATTTAAAAAAAAAAGACTTCAAAATTCGGCGTTTCCCCTATTTGTCTATGTTAATTTCCCGCCAAAATTGCATTTTTTTAAGCGCATAGTGAAAAAACGAAATCGTTGACCCCCATTTTTTATAAGAGATTTCGATGTATATCACAAAGGACTACAACTATGCAAAAGTTCAAACAAATCTGGATATATGCCATTTGGTATCGTCCCACCTTAAGGGATAATTTCGGGGGATATATTTAGCCAGCTATGCTATGAATAATCGAGTGAGAGAAATGCAATGAAGAATTGAAAGACCATGCTGCCCTTCATCATTTATCCTTCATCATCCCGAAACCAATTTGTTTATCTTCGTAAAATTTTCATTATAAAAGTACATTTTTATTGATGCCTTAAGTCAGCTTGGTTTAATATTTATAAACATCGAGATATTATCCCTGGTTACAATATAATGTAATGCATTTGGCATGACTTTATTCCGATTGTATCCATTAATATTTCATCAATCGGCCTCCTGGTTCCTGTAGAACGAAAGGTAACAAATGGTAATAGTATACAACACGATGACCAAAAGGAAAAGTACAAAAGGACAAACAACAATCTACAAAACATACACATAAATCTAAAGATCGAGTAACACGAACCCCACTAAAAACCTGGGGTGAACTCAGACCCTCCGGAATGGTATGCAGTTCCTGTTCCACTAGTGATACCCGTCGTGTTAATCTAGTTGCGAACCCGGTGATAAGTCATAAACGAGGAAAGGACCGGAAAGTATTATGTAAAATGGATACATGTTGTTTTTTTTTTATCATAGACGGACCGGATAATGTTACTTTATCGATATCTGGAAATCAGGTGAGTGTGACACAAGGGAGACAATTAGGTCCTATCACCTGCTCAGCAGTTTGTTACATGGAGTGTGGCTATATATGGAAGCGTCTTAAAAATGGAGTTTACTCAATTGTGATGGTGGGTCAGAACTTCACTATTTATTCAACGAGTATGGACGACGGTGGATCTTATATATGTTACGTAACACACAAGAATGATACATCAAGGATAGGCACAGTCACCATGGAAATATCTGTGCAAAGTAAGCTCAATATATGTAAAACATTTTATAAAACTAGTTATTTTATTTTTTGAAATATCAGTACCAAGTCAGGAAAGTGAATGGTCGTGTATATGTATGGTAGGGTATAGATATTGCCTCTTTCTATGATTTTGATATTTGATTTTGGAATTGTTCCTACAGTTTGAATTCTTCCTACAGTTTGATTTTTTTTTCTTCAATTTATTGCTATATTGTTTTGTTTTATGATTTGATGGTATATTACCGAGTTTTAACATAAGTAACACGATGTGTGTGCCACTAGTTAATCAGGAATGCCTTACTCCTACCCGCTTTATTCTTCTTCTCTAGTACATCAACACAGCATGGCTAGTGTATTTATATCATTAAAATCTTTGCATTAACGGTTGATCATCCAAGAGTGAAATAACTCACTCTCTATATTTGTTATTTTCATTAACCAATCAAATACCAACATTGATTATGTTACATAAGGATTACAGAAAACTTGATGTCTTACAAAACAACAACAGCAAGAACATAAAAGTAACTCAAAACAAATGAACAAATGCATGGACAATACAAACTCCAACAAAAAGCAGAAACTAAGCGAGACCAAGTGTTCTTCAGAAATAGTCAGCATATCAGAGACCACGTGTTCTTCAGGAATAGTCAGCATATCAGAGACCACGTGTTGTTCGGGAATGGTCAGCATATCAGAGACCATGTGTTCTTCAGGAATGGTCAGCATAACAGAGACCACGTGTTGTTCAGGAATGGTCAGCATATCAGAGACCACGTGTTCTCCAGGAATGGTCAGCATATCAGAGACCACGTGTTGTTCAGGAATGGTCAGCATATCAGAGACCACGTGTTGTTCAGGAATGGTCAACATATTAGAGACCACGTGTTGTTCAGGAATGGTCAGCATATCAGAGACCATGTGTTCTTCATGAATGGTCAGCATATCAGAGACCATGTGTTCTTCAGAAATGGTCATTGTCAATAGTATATTATATAAATAGCATTTTTTGCGTTGAAATTAATTATGTTTTTATTGATGTTTGCAGATAAGGAACCAGAAAAGTCTACGCCATCTACAGTTGCATCAACGACATCGACAATGTCAAATCCACCCAGTAGAATTGTAAATAACGGTATGTTAATAAACATTAGAGAAAACCAAAGGGGCAATGAAAAAATACAATCCAGCAGAACAAGCAACATTAGGCACATCAGACACATAGTGAAAACAAAGAAAGCAACAGAAAACTAAGTAGATGAGTAATTGAACGCAGGTGCTTGCCAAGGATTAGCAGCTCTGGTTTCTTATAAAGCACCCACAAATACACCAAATAGAGTCATACATAACAGTGAATATCATGAGTTCATCACTAAATATACTTTCAATATCAGTAAGCTTGTTATACTTTATGTTTCATGTTTTTATTTACATATTGTGCTTAACTCGGCTAGAAAAAAAAATTGTATCGTTATTCTACACAATGCAAAAGATATCAACATTTTACACCGAGTGCCACTACCACTTACCCATCCGGAGCATTTGAGTTCACCACTCGTTTTCAGCTGAGTTTTTGTATCTCAAACTATAGTTTTATGTGTAGTATTTTCCATTGTATTATTTATTTATTCATCGATTTTCGGCTTCTGATTACCCCTTTGATATCTTCAAACTTTACTTATTCAGTTTCAAGCTATTCTTACAACAGATGGCAGATTCTAGACAAAATCATTGTCCTCTTACTAATATTTAGTTTACAGTTACGTTGGTACATACGGTTATTTTTTTGTCAGTAATCGAGTCGTCCCTCTGTTTATATCCTCTTCAATCTTAGGAGATATGTGTTTATTAAAGAAATCGCATCGGTGGTGTAATATATAGCGTGCTTGTCTCTAGTGTGATAGATCGTGGGTTCGAACTCCGGTCTGTTCAATTAATAGACTATGAAATTGGTATTTATTGCTTCTTCGCTGAGGAGTAACAATCCAACTAAGTGTGTTGGTCTAGTACAAAGCGGACATCATTATCGTCTATTCGATTGTAACGTGTTCTCGCCATGATATAACTGAATCATTGCTACTTTGGCGTTAAACAACAATCAATCATATTCTCTTCAGACTATGGGATATCAAAATTGTGCTGGACACCAGTATGTGTCAATAAATACAAATAACAAATAAAACACGAACCCCTACCAACCAAAGGGGGAATAAAGACGAACCGAACATCGTCTTTATGTGGATGTCGTATCGAACAGCATGACAAAAAACTAAATAAAAATCAGATTAATTGGTGGACACATAATTCAGTGACTTATTTTTCAAATGTTAGCATTAGAAAGATTTGAACAGAGACAACTAATTATCGAACTCCACTAAAACTGAGGTAAACTGAAACGATCTAAACGGGTAAACAATTCCTGCTCCACGATTGGCACCTGTCGTGAGACTCTTGTTACAAATCCGGTGATAAGTCTTAAATGAGAGAAGGACCGGAATGAATAAATTTAATATAAAATTGTATAAAATTGATATATATTTATTTTCAAATAATGCAGGTCTCAAAACCAAAGATATTATAGCCTATTCAGCAGTTTCTGGTAGTGTTATCGTTATTGGGATCGTTGCTGGCTTATGCATTTTCTATTGTCTGAGACGGAGACGTCAGAACCCACCTCCATGTAATAGAGAAAACACAAGCGACCAGCATAGTTCAAGACTTTCCGAAATATATGCTACAATAAACGATGAAATTGAACTTGCTTCTCATATGGAAAGAGAAAACCCAAGTGACACTTACCTGCGATGCGTGAATACTAGCACCTACGAGACATTGCGTTCCCCTGATGCAAATCCAAAGAGCAAATACTCTGATTTTAATGCTAGACGGGACTGCATGCAAATCCCCCCAGGGAATCATGAATTGAAAGATCATAATAACATCGATTTCAAATCAGATAGATCTGACGTAATGACGTACCTTACAGCTACGTCACATCCGCCGAAAAGTTGTGTAGTAGATGACGATGATCATTATCTGAGTGTTATTGAGCTCAGTAGTAAGGCATGATCAGTTAATATGAGTGAGTGAGTGTGATGTTTAACGCCAAACAATTGTTCAGCTATATCATGGCGAGAGCAAGTTACGTTTCAATGATATGATGGTGACGCCATCTTAAATGAATTTTAATAGTGCTTGCTCACTGAAATACCAGTTCGCGGATAGACATGTTGCTCCACGCAAACACATTATCCTTATTTCTTATTCCTTAAGGCTGTATGCTCAGCTGAAAAGCAACAAATACCAAATTTACAGTCTTTGGTTGGACCTGACCGTGACCCGAATCAACGATTTACCGAACTCGAGGTGAACATGATAACCATTACGCCTCGAGTGTGGTATGTCGATGCATAGTTACTGTCTGTACGGAGTCTTCTATTCTATGTAAAACAATTGCCGCTAGACATTGATTTGTTTAACGAGGACCACGAAAAGTACACATATTAACGCTTGCTTTGAATGGCTTGAATGTAATGTCCTATGTATTCTCTCTCTCTCTCTCTGTGTGTGTGTGTGTGTGTGTGTGTGTGTTAATCTAAACGTTTTAACTTGTTTGACATAGCAGAGTAAACACACTATGTATACATTTTCTCAGCATATACACCTTATTCGTACTAGGCACGGTACACGTGTACCTATTCCTAAGCTTTATACAAATAAATGTATTCTATATATAATTTATATACTCGAATAAATCTGAGATGAACACAGCTAGATCATCTGAAAAGGACAATCAGAATATAAAAAAAACAACAACATGACAAGCATAAAGATTAAATAAGGCAACAATACCATCTCGAGCAAAAAACCAGATATGAAACCAAATGTGTCGTGTTTTTCAGTTTTCTGACCTGAGGGCTTGAACTGTTGTAACCTATGTTCGTCTCAATTAACATTATGACAATGAAATATAAATAGCGTTATTAAATACATGTATATAGTCTTAAACCGGGACCGTGGGTATACATAATTTTGGCCGGAGCAAACATTCAGATTGTTCAATAATTTGGGCACGGTTAAAAACTACAAAAATCACTTCGAAAATTCAAATGTCTGAGGTATGTGACCAAAATCATGTGACATAGTTTCATAAATATGCTGTTCATATCAATGGAGATCTTTGATGATAAGCTCCGCCCACAAATTTTGTCGGTAGGCACTACCGCAAATTCCCCTTTAATAGTTTTTAATTATTAATGGACGAACCGTTGACCTTTTAGGAAGATACTATCCCCCTCCCCCAAAAAACCAAAGCATTTTGTTCACGCTAAATACGGTTTATCTTACGGATTCTGATTACATCATTGGTATCTTCAAGCTCTTCTTACATAAAAAATAAGTAATTTATTTTTCAAATGTTGTCGTTGAAAACCACATTGTCAGATTATTATTGTTTTAACAATAACTTTGACGATAAAGTTTACGCCCTCTAAATGACATGTAATATTATGTTTTATTGCCCTCTAAATGACATGTGATACTATACATTGATTGCATGCTGGTGAAGGAAATATATGAAAATTTATTCACCCAAGTGTATCATATTCCCCGAAGACAACACCCGAGGGGAATATGATACTCGTGGGTGAATACATTTTCATATTTCCTGTACCCGCCTGCTATAAATGTTTTATCATACCGAATGAAACCAAGAAAACACATATATGTAAAATACTGCTGGGAAACATATTTTAAGTCCATTGTAATGTTGTCTCAGATATTTGAAAACCACATTGTAACGGTCGCCTGCAAATGATGCGTTCCGAGTGCCTCCGACGTTTTCCTGTGAAAGAACGATAAATCTGGCAGGAAAACCCACTAGGTTTCCGAAGGGGTGGAATATGATTTATATGATCTTTGTCCTGTGTGATCACGTGTTCTGATTTTTACCCATTGTCCAATCAAATTAATCTATTTATGGTAATTAATATATCAGGTATAATAATGTGTTATTACCCTCTAAATGACATGTAATATTATGTTTTATTGCCCTTCAAATGACATGTAATATTATGTTTTATATATATCTAAGTAACGTTCTAACTTTTTGTCATAATTTGTATTTAATGTACACCTATATGTTTGATTATTGATGTAATAATATATACATGTATTTTTTACTTTGTATTAATTTGAACTCTCTCTCTCACTCTGTAACCTTTGTAACATTAGCTTTGAGAATAAAGTTATTATTAACATATAAAATCTTATCAAATTTGTTATGTATGTTCGATGTGTTTCATCTTATCTGACGATCCAGTATAATCTCGTAACATTCCATACACGATCATATTACCTGACGTAGTCAGATTATGGTGCTTAGCGCCTTTTCAGCAATATTTCAGCTATATCGTGACGGTCATATTACCTAACATGGTCAGGTTATGGTGATTAACGCCTTTTCAGCAATATTTCAGTTATATCATGGCCGTCATATTACCTGACGTTGTAAAGCTATGCCAGAGGTGTGGTGTTTAACGCCACTTTCAGCAATAGTTCAGTTATTTCATGACGGTCAGTTTTATTGGTGGAGGAAACCGGAGTACCCGGAGAAAACTACCGACCTGACAAATTGTATCACATAATGATGTATCGAGTACACTTCGCCTGAATGGGATTATAACTCACAATGTTCCGTCTGAATGGTTGATTTGATTGATTAGTGTTTAACGTCCAGCGAGCAATTTTTCAACTATATTCAGGACGAGAACATTTTAAAAATTAAACGCCACGGGACTCGAAACAAGGAAAGGTGATGGGTAGGGACGCATAACTTAGCCAGTGCAGCAGATCTCCTATGGACCACTCATCATGACGTCTGAATGGGATCAGAACTCACAATGTTCCGTCTGAATGGGATTAGAACTCACAATGTTCCGCCTGGATGGGATTATAACTCACAATGTTCAGTCTGAATGGGATTAGAACTAACAAGGTTCCGTCTGAATGGGAATAGAACTCACAATGTTCCGCCTGAATGGGATTAGAACTCACAATGTTCAGTCTGAATGGGATTAGAACTCACAATGTTCCGTCTGAATGGGATTATAACTCACAATGCTCCGTCTGAATGGTTGATTTGATTGATTAGTGTTTAACGTCCAGCGAGCAATTTTTCAGCTCTATTCAGGAAGAAAACATTTAAAAAATTAAACGCCATGGGACTCGAAACAAGGAAAGGTGATGGGTAGGGACGGATAACTTAGCCAGTGCAGCAGCTCTCCTATGGACCACTCATCATGACGTCTGAATGGGATCAGAACTCACAATGTTCCGTCTGAATAGGAATAGAACTCACAATATTCCGCTTGAATGGTATTATAGCTCACAATATTCCGCCTGAATGGGATTATAGCTGACACTGTTCCGCCTGAATGAGATTAGAACTTACAGTGTTCCGCCTGAATGAGATTAGAACTCACAATTTTCCGTCTGAATGAAATTAGAACTCACAATGTTCCGCCTGAATGGGATTACAACTTGTAATGTTCCGTCTGAATGGGATTATAACTCACAATGTTCCATCTGGATGGGATTATATCTCACAATGTTCCGCCTGAATGGGATTAGAACTCGCGATGTTCCGCCTGTATGGGATTATAACTCACAATGTCTCGTCTGAATGGGATTAGAACTCGCAATGTTCCATCTGAATGGGATTAGAACTCACAGTACTCCGTCTGAATGCGATTAGAACTCACAATGTTCCATCTGAATGAGATTAAAGCTCACAATGTTCCGCTTGAATGGGATTAGAACTCGCAATGTTCCATCTGAATGGGATTATAACTCACAATGTTCCGTCTGAATGGGATTATAACTCACAATGTTCCGTCTGACTGGGATTATAACTCACAATGTTCCGCCTGAATGGGACTAGAACTTGCGATGTTCCGCCTGTATGGGATTAGAACTCACAATGTCTCGTCTGAATGGGATTAGAACTCGCAATGTTCCATTTGAATGGGATTAGAACTCACAGTACTCCGTCTGAATGCGATTAGAACTCACAATGTTCCGTCTGAATGAGATTAAAGCTCACAATGTTACGCTTGAATGGGATTAGAACTCGCAATGTTCCATCTGAATGGGATTATAACTCACAATGTTCCGTCTGAATGGGATTATAACTCACAAAGTCCGTCTGACTGGGATTAGAACTCACAATGTTTCGTTTTAATGGGATTGGAACTCACAATGTTCCGCCTGAATGGGATTATAACTCACAATGTTCCATCTGAATGGGATTAGAACTCACAATGTTCTGCCTGAATGGGATTATAACCCACAATGTTTCGCCTGAATGGGATTAGAACTCGCATTGTTCCGTTTCAATGGGATTAGAACTCACAATGTTTTGCCTGAATGGGATTATAACTCACAATGTTAGTGGTGATAGTATCTGATCTACGTATCACATCTATTATTTCACGTTCAAATTGTATTTTTTTTGTAATTCATTTTTTCGTCACCTTAACAAAGCTTTAATCATTTAAAAAATATATCTCATACAGACCAATTTTGGTTTCATCGTCTGCTATGACATTGATAATGTACATATTGAGGTTCAGAAACTTATTAACATTGATTGTCAAAAACTGGTGGAAATGTTGGTTTTAACCGTAAAGAAGTAATAGATAGATTTATTTGGACAATAAAACTTTGTCATATTTGAAATTTTTTAAAACACTTTTTTAGCCGTACTTTATTCTTAACGACAACCAAAGCGATGATATAGTCCAGTACATTTTTACGGACAACCATCACAAATCTATTAAAAAAAATGCCAAGGTGCGGGTTGAGAGAAGTCAAATATTTAAAGATCGCTTTTTTTATACTATGGAAATATTTTGGGAAATGGTGTGAAGCATAATGTTTAATGTGTAACGATTTTAGCTAGGAACCTGTGAGAATTATTTTAGTTTTTTTGATAAACTGATAACAAGCCTTGGAATAAGATATCCAATGGAAAGTGGTTTCCGAAAGATAATTGTATTACAATCAAGTATTTCATATATATTTATGATGAAAACAAGTTTACAAACATATGAATAATCGTCTAGGTAAAATGTGTGTCGCTGCCATGAGTCTATGTATGATTGCTTTCATTGTCACTAGAAAAAGAGGAGATGGTAGATATTAGTTTGCTTTGTGACAAACCAACAACAACACTCCTAATTAACTGTTGCTATCAGAATCTGCTGTAAGTTGTCTTTTACTTGTAAGGAGTGTGTCCTTTACATCCCGCCCTAAGGGATGTATTAAATTCGTTTCTCACAGCTAGCTGGTGTCCCTTTCACATAAAGTCGGCGTTTTCCTAGAGGAATCAGAATAATGTGTCCGAATGGAGTGACATTTCTACCCACGGGCTGTTGTTTCAGTGAGCTAGCACTATAAAAATCCAACTCAGCGTTTTGTTCTAAAACAAAGCGGACCTCATCATCATCTCATTGATAATTAACTTGTTCTCGCCATAAAATAGTTGAAATATTGCTGAATTGGCATTAAACAACAATTACTCACTCACTCAACTCAATCAATCAAAAGTGGATACTGAAAAAAGAGGATAATTTTAATTCTCGAAAATTTCATCTAGCCAAATATTTGACTTTTTTACACTTTCATTATCTTTTTAAAGTAAATTATTCACAATGCATTTTACTTTAAAAAATGGTGGCAATGCTACAAGTTTATAGTATTGGGTCACGAATTAACGTATGCTGTCAAGCACTACACGAACGGTAAAAAGCGCTACATATAAAATGAAGTTATTAAAATATTGGAGTTCCTTATCGATAGCATATATTTGTCGAGTTCGAATGGCACATTTTTCAATAAATCATAGCTAGGCATCCCTATGGGAAAAAACTATGCCCCTCTCCTCTCCAACTTTTTCTATACTCCTATGAGTCTGAGTTTATACAAAAACTTATCAAAGACAAAAAAAAAGTAGAGAGGATTAAGCCTTTAATCTCACTCCCAGGTATATTGATGATGTTCTGCCAATTAATAATACGAACTTTGCTAACTGGATTACATTAATAGAGATTTCTCAATAACTGACGAACGAACGCATCTTCCCGTAACATAACGAAAAAATGTTAATTTACGTAAAGATCTTTTGAGGGAGACCTTATTGCAACATGTGTCTTCAATTGTTCATTGAGTGTAAGTGATTAGATATATATTTTTTTCATTTCGGTGTTTAACACAGTTAACAATAAATATCACTGGCCAAATAATGGTTTCAGTGACATTACAGTCTGCATACAAAATACATATTTTCCTCAAACGCTATTTATAGATATATTTCAAGGAGGGGTGCTTTTCAATTTTTTTTAATATTTCTGATTTAAAATAAATAATTTTGCCAGATTTGGGAGAAAAATAATAATCTGACTATGGAAAATCAAGCAGTATAATAGTTATGTAATACTGGATATTGAATGGAACATTTCTGATTTCATATGTAAAGATAAATGAATGATTCCCTTCTCCCAAAACCTGTCTGTCCCATCGTAAAACAATATCCCCTTTTAGGCTTATTCATACCTTATCGGCGACGGTCGCCCGACCATTGACCGATTGTCGTGCAAAAATCGTGCGATTTTCGCTTTCTATTGTTTTTATTAAATAAGAGAAATGCCCTAGAAAAATCTACTTTATACTAGTATACTGTTTTATTGAAGTACCCGAACTAAGCCAGGAGGGGTCATTTATATGTGTGCTAGGGGTATCGAATTTACATATTTCTACGATTTTTCTATTGAATGTTGGAACTGTTCCGACAGTGAGATATATTTTTTTCATTTTATATATAGGTTATGAAAAAAACAGCTGAGTTAAATGGTTGTGATCGTCTTCTGTAATTAAAATCGTCAAAATGAAATAGAACCGAATTTATATCAAATGGTGACTTGTTTCAACCTCATTTAAACTATACCTTGACATTATTTCAAACTTTTACATCACGTTCACGATCTTTTATTACAAAGCTATTTCACTCAAGTGTACATTTTTTTCCTGTTCTAGTTGAAGGACTTTTTCAAACAGAATCATACAGTTTACATGTAATGCAGTTAATACGCATTTAAACCACAGAAGAATATTTCTATTGTCCACACCTTGTGGTGTGGGGTCGCTATTGTGCATGCGAAATATTAATTGCAAACCCCATTGACTGGCTATATGCTGCCTGTCTAGAATAATTTATTTTGTCTCGATCGACAGTTTAGAAGCTAAAAAAAAATATGATGAATAGTGTCTGTCAATCATGCAAACAATAGCTTATGCACATGACAGAACGCATTTTCAAGACACCGGATGGATAGTTCCCTTTGATTTAAAAGAATGGAGCTAATAGAAGTTAAAAGTTTAATTTGGGAGCAAAAGAGGAAACTTTATATAATCTATGAAAAGGTGATGTGAATTTTAGGGATCCTCAGATTCAAATCCATTCTTCTACTTTTCTACACTTTTATACATATTATACATATGTATATTTCAAATGATAGTAATGTTATTTTAAAATATTTCCACTTTGCTTTACTTGTCGTTTTCTTTTAAGAGCCCCAGTTTTATGCTGCTCATGCTCAGCAACGGACCACCTTCGTCAATTGTTTTAGCCCATCGATGATCATGAGATTCAATAAGATAAATAACACGGTCCGTGCAATATTTATATATTTATTTATTTATTTATTTATCTATTTATTTATTTATTTATTTATTTATGCTTTGATGTCAGTGTCAGCGTGTTAAATTTCAACATGAGTAGACTTATAGAAAGTGTGCAAACGTAAAATTCAGTGGCCAACCATCCCAGCCTGGTGGCAAAATAAAGGGTATTGTTCTGATATGCCGAGCGTTGTTTCTGCAATTGACGGAACTTCACATGAGATACAAATTCCATCCAATGAACCCCAACAAAAACATACTTTCAGCAAGCCAATTATTTTCATTGATTGATATGAAAAGAAAGTGTATAAACAGTAATAATCAAAAATTCCATCAATATCAATAAAACAATTACCTTTCATCTTAACTGAACTTGAGCCGTCGTGGTCGTATGGTAGTTGAATTTACAACTACCTGTGCAATCGTTGCCTATCATCACTTAAGTTGTGAGTTTGAACCCCATTCATGGCGAGGTGTACTCGATAAAACATTTTGTGATAAAGTTTGTCAGTGACTTGCGACAGGTCTGTGGATTTCTCTGGGTACTCCAATTTTCGCCACAAAAGTAGTAACTGAAATATTTTTTAAAGTGGTGTTAAACACCTAACCTCCAATGGACAAATGATGGATCAAAAGTTTGTGTATGTAGTGCATAACATAAAACACCTTTGGGTCATAATGTGGCATATCTTTACAAGTACCAATAATACTACAACAATATTGTTTCCCACACAATTATGGGAACTGTTATACACACATAATGTCATTAAACAATGTACTGAAAAAGAAACAACTTCACTTTTAATTTTGTTTATTAACAATTAAATCAAATTATCTCCAGGATCTCCAAATTATGTTTCAGTGTTTACTGCATCTTAATATGTACATGTAGGCATGGCTGAATCCTGATTTCTTGTCTGACCTGTAAACTACAATTATTCATGTGTTTCTGAATCATTAAATACATATTCAATCATTTAATTCATCACATCTTTCTGTCTTTGATCACTGAATATTGATTCCAAAATATCCATACCATTGTATTCTTTGGATTTATACATGACAAATCGCAAGTAGACTATGAAGAATCAAACACATTGTTTTACATCATATGCATATTTTTGCATAGATAATCTTGCATAATGTGTCCTGTTCACTACCACATGTAATACACACAGACTCTACACAATGCAAACAGCTCCAACATTATATTTTATCGATTACTTCTGATCATGCAAATGTATGAGTATATATCTGGGTTCTTTATAAAGAGGCATTAGCAATGATTTTGACCAACAAAAAATATATGTTTTGGAAATTGATAAATAGCTTTAGAATGATGAAATAAATGTAAATATTTCACATTAAGCAGCTCATCGAACCACTTTTCGCCTTTTGAGAACAAACATTACCATCGATTTATTAATTCCTTGCAAGCAAATAATTTGACCTCGCTTTCTCTGTAGGCAACTGACCTTACTAGTGAAATGTAAAAACGAATAATTTGTATTTTGTCGCTTATTTACTGCAAACCTGTCCGTAATTAACGCCGACTAAAAGCAGATTCACAGAAAATAAGAAATAAGTGCATTGTTGTACTGATTTAATGACGATTCGGCAAACCCCGTAAACAATGCCGATAATTAATAAGATGGCGTCCATTTCTTCATCGATCTCAAAACACGAGCAGTTGCACCTTTTTCCCCCGATGCGCGTACATTTCATAACATTTATAAGTTACAGAAACACGTTTTATTAAGGCATCAATCATATCTGATAGTTTTTATGGGTAGCAAAAATATACGATTTTGCCTGATAATGGCCCTTTAAGTCAAACATTCCTGTTCCTTTAAAATTTATGTTGATTCTTCTGTGGTATTTAAATGTTCATTGAGTTTAAATCATTGACGCAATATCGTGCGTAACGTCACACGCATTTTCGTTTGAACTCAAAAGGAATGGAACGCATTCTGAAATGGTCAATAAACCACAATATCCGATAATAGCCGCAGATCCCTTGTAAATGAATGCATCAATATGAAAATCATTAAAACGAGAAAGGACTACAGAAAAAAAATTGGAAGTTCTCTATCCTAAAAGAACACTTCTTTCACTCGTCATTAGACATCTTATTACTTATCATTTAATCAAAAAAGTTTTTACATTTACGATCTATGCAGGTATATAGGGGACATAGTACGTTTGACTTCTATAAATCTCCAGAATAAAAATTCTTAAAGGTTTAAGTAAAAGTAATTTGTAAGTATTTTTACTAATATTCCGTCGTCTCCGGGAATTGAATATTTCTTTTTTTTCTTTTGATCAACTAATCCAGATTTGTGTATTTATGTTGATGTATTCGAATGTAACAAGGTTTGCTTGTGGTTGTACAGTTCTAGTTTTTATTTAATTGATGCATTTAGAAAAATAAAATAATTAACATATTTTTCCGGGTTTTTTTTCCACATCGTTCCTTCTATGAGCGGGATGATAAACTAACCCAATGTCTAATCGAAATAAAATTCTTGGATAATGACCACGGATATGTTCCACTTGTCGTAAGCACTTCCCGGTCCTTTCCTCATTCACGACTTATTACCGGGTTTGTAACTAGATTAACACGACGAGTGCCACTAGTGGAGCAGGAACTGCTTACCATTCCGGAGCACCCGAGTTCACCCCCGGTTTTAACTGGGGTTCGTGTTACTCGATCTTTAGTTTTATATGTATGTTTTTTAGATCGTTGTTTGTCCTTTTGTACTTTTTCTTTTGGCCATTGTGTTGTCTGTTCTTCTTCGATATACGGATTCTGATTGCACCTTTGGTATCTTCAAACTCTTCTTAATGATATGTTGGATTGTGCCCAAAATATATCTACTCCTTTTGGATCAAACTATTTTACTTCATTTTAGAAGTAGCATCGATAGACCATTAAACCTACCTCACTATCCCGGTAGTAATAACTATATCAGTATCCCTGAAAAAATATATCAGGCCAAAAAAAAATATATGTGTGTTTACTGTCACATGTCAAAAAAATCTAGGAACGGTCGGTCGGGATTAATTTTTTTTTTTATTTTTTTTTATATTATCGACAAAACCGGAAATAGTCGTTCCCGGTTCCGGAATCCGATTCCGGTATTTCATTTTCGAAAATTCCGGTAAAATGATGAATTATGCAGTTTTTCTACCTTCTTTGCTCTCAATTTCGACAAAAAGCTAGCAGTTGAATAAATAAAACATTGCTGCTGGTTA